>CP099851.1:3521660-3774160 GCA_030062745.1 Capitulum mitella | reverse complement strand
CATATGTATATCATACGGAATATAACGCATATTGATGTGCTTTTTCGAACACAAATAACCTCACCACACTCAAAATATTCTGTGGAATGAATAAACATTTCCAGGAAACGTGCATCCCTTTTATGTGCACTGGATATGTCCATGAATTTTGAAAATCGACCTAATATGTGATAAATATTTATTGTCGTTAGCATTACATAAAGGGGACCAAATTTGGTCATGAAATGTGGTCAGAAAACTGGTGAAGGTAAACCCATATACATAACCTCGTTTTGACGCCTTTTTCAAGATTTTCAGCAATTCTTTTTCATAAATGTAGATCTCCCTATTGGTTATCAAACGCTCTTTTCCGCTAGAAGATCGGCATAATAAAAACTTTTCGAGAAGCGAGGGGGGGGGGACGGAATCTGACCACCCACCACCCGGTTAATCCCTTCCAGCGTGGAATAAGGTTAACCGGGTAGGAGCAAGGAATACGGTTGAGTGAAGGCAAACGGATATCTGCATGGAAAAGACATCTTCTCATGAGCTTTGAATCATGTCCTCTGAGAAGGGGTTGGCGTACGACGATTGCTGGCCTTCTGGTAAACCCAAGGTGGCCGGCATATCCTCGTCCAGCACCTTCACTGCTGTGTATGAAAACTCAACAATGACGCTGCATCCAATGCACTTTGGGTTAAGTCGGACACCGCTGGGGCATGGACGTTTGGCCCAAGGCTACGGCACCAGAGATCATGGTTCCCCGACAGGTCTGACCCAGGACGTGTAATTGGTAATATTTAGGAAGGTACGCCGAATGCCATGCTTGACCTACAACTGTTTGAACTTTGTAAGAGGTTTAGCGTTTTTTGGGATTCAAAAATTCATCATTTTGGCCTCTGGGTCATGTGCCAGTTGAATTTGGGTTACTAGATTTCAGAGAATTAATGCATAGATCATGCAAGATGCAGTGATACCCGGTACAGGGTGGTCTGGAAAGCAGCTGTATTTTTGTGTCCGGGTTACACAGCCGGAAGTCAGAGGACCTGTAATCGCTCCATTAGTATGACATTTCGTACCATTTGCAGCGTTGTGGCCAAACTGCCACCTTTCCTTTAATACCAAGTTCAAACACATCACGAAATATTGCTTTCTAGGGACCAAGAAAAATGTCGCCATATTTGTGACCATGTTCTAAATTTCGCGCAAGCCGTTGGCTTGTGAACTCATAGGTCCAGACAGGATGCCATGTTTAGAGCACACACACGAATAATTCGCACTCTATCGACAGGTGATTGAATCATGAACCTGTTCTTGGTTCCCAAAATACAAAAGGGTTGATATAAGTCCATAAGAGATAGCCAAGATTGGCAGAAAACGCCAGGCAGTGTCCGATAAGACCGTCAGATTTCAGAGGAAATATGATCCTCACGCTAAGTCATACCGTATCTTCTTCCCATCCCGTGGCTTAAGATGAGTGAAGAAAATCAGAAGTCCAAGTTACTCTTTTCGTCGTTTGAGTTACGCGACATGTGACGTAGGTCAACAAATTATAGGGTCTATACAAGTGTCCCAAGCCGAGTGAAATGACATTTTCTTTGCTTTTTGTTCAGTGCTTGCTAGAGTTTTGATAAATGTTCCATTTCGCCAAACCGTTGTCTTTTTTCGTTCAGGCCACACGAGACAATGTCGACACAATTAATCAAGATCCGGTGTATTATTTCATTACAACTTTAGCTCGGACGAGCCACAGCGTCCCCAAAACCGCAGCCCAAATGTTCCCAAAAATGGAATCATTTTGCTCCAGAGACCGGACAAGGTGGCCCTTGAGAATCGTACTCGTGCCGTGCAACTCCACCGTAGGTCCGGCCGGTAATCGGACCACCTCTTCGGTCTGGAGTCCGATAAATGTGCTCATGCCAGGGCACTGCGAGCCACACACTGGACTCTTCTCTCCTTTCTCGGGCTCCTTGTCCATCAGGCCACATCAGCAAATCCCGGATGACCTATTGCTTTCAAACATATTTTTTTTTGTTCTTCATCAGTACATCAGCAGCAGCATTAACACATGAACGAAAAAACAAAATCGCGCCCTTTCGCAAGCACCCGAAGCCTAACATCGAATTCTGCAATCCTTCAGTGCATCCACTGAGAGTAATCTACTCCAGCCTATTTGCATTTCGAACAATGCCGAATTACAATCCCAGCCTAGCGATCAAGGGATCGTCCTTGCTTTTAAACATAGCCAGTTGACCTGATAATCTGATTAATAGTTCATGATTTGCATGGTGCTCCTTCCATTTCGTCCCATTGGCTGTTACGTAGAGTTTTTGGTCACGTGATGATTATTTCGATATCGCTAGATTTTGCCGAACATCAAAAATCTACAGGATTTGAAGTTTTGTAAAATCTATGAGGTTTATGAAGTTTATGAGGTAAAATTTAGTAGATTTATGAGGTTCTGTATTACAGAAACATGGTGTCTAACTCCACTTGTTACTGAGTACATGGATTTGAAAAATCGCACTTTATGTGAGGTTTGTTCATTACTGTTTACATTGGCCGACGCGTATGCATTCGACCCATGAATAATTTCCGTTTTTTTCTGGTCGGTAACTCTAGATATACGGGTTCGGCGAGATCAGGAGTGTTTACCAGGAAGCCCGTAAATGAACAGAAGCGCAGTCAGCAGGGGGGAGGTGAGGGATTCCTAGTCCCAGTTTAAAATGACAGGATGTTGGTAAAAGGTTAGAATTACAAGACCACGTCGATGTTTCGGCTTTATTGTCCTCCTTAGGTCACAGTATGTATACGTTTCCGCATTTCCAATTTATCCTCAAAATCCGAAACACTAAACATGACACGTGATATGACGCGAATCCTTGAATCCTCGAATGAATTGAATGAACCCTTGAAAAGAAATATCGTCAACGAAACATCAAAATCGTCGCCGTCTTTTCATAATGCGTAACACGCTTTGCTTTCATGATGTTTATCATTTAAACCTCTGACGCTGGCGTATCTTTAAATCATACTATCACCGAGCTATTATGCTCTGATGCCATAAGCGTTATTGTGGCATTATTTTACATCCGTTATACTTATGTATCGCCCCTCTAAGGAGAATAGCTGACGCTGTAGCAAGTCTCATGCACCCTGACGACATACTGATATTCTTTTGACCTTATCAGTGCTGCTTCTATGGCTCTCCTTTTAAATCTATCTCTAATTCCCATGACCTTCTCTGCCTCGGTCGATTTTGGTAAATTCCTCTCCTTGTCTCTGTGTATTACTAAGGCGTCCAAAAGTCTATGGTTCCTTAGATTCCCTTTGTGTTCTCGGATACAGTGTATTATATGCCGACCCGGGTCATTTGTATATGCCTATCGTATCCTCACCATGGTATTCTGTGTATAACCGTTTGACACTTGTCGGCTGTTGTCTTTTTTAGTATAGTCCAACCGCAGAAGAACGTTTTATTACCTTGTCAAAATATATGAGAATACACGTAGCCGTTACATCTGATCAAAATATATGCGTAAAGACGTAAGAACAGTAGACACGGGGAGAGAATCGGGGTTATTGTCAAGAAAAGCAAGATAAAAACCGACAAGTGTCAAACGGCTGTATGCAGAATATCATGTGGAGGATATAACAAGGCATGTATTAGTGAGACAGGTCGGTCCATGACAAGTCCCATCAAGAACACAAACGGGATATCAGGAACCACAGACTTTCGAACGCCTTCGTAATACACGGAGACCAGAAGGGGAATTGACCAAAATCGTCCGAAGCAGATAGTCATCGGAATTAGATATAGGCTTAAAAGGAGAGCCATAGAAGCAGCACTGATGGAAAACTAGAGACTACCAGTATGTTGCCAGGGTTCATAAGACTTGCTACAGCGTCAGCTGTTCTCCTTACGGGGGCGTTAGCTATGTAGAACAGATATAAATAATGGCATCATAGCGTGAGTAGCATGGTAGCAAGATAGCATCATAGAATGATGGCATGGTGATGATATGATTTAAATATATACCAGGGTTAGATGTTTTTAGTGATAAACATCACGAAAGCAAGGCGTGTTATGCATGATCAAAAGACCGTGACGATTTTGATACTTCGATGACAGTATTCTCCTTCAAGGATGACCTCGCGTCATTTCAAACAACATCTTTAGTGTTTCGGATTTTGAGGATAAATTTGAAATACGACAGGTATATTGTGTCCTGATGAAGGCAATAAAGCCAAAACGTCGACAATATCTTGTGACTTAACCCTATTCCCGGCAGGGGGGGGCTGAATCCGCCCACCCTCGGGTTTTTTGCTTGCCAATTCCAGGCTTTTTAACACAGCTTCACGAAACTTCGTCACTTTTCCTAGCTATTCTTTCTACGCGCTGTGACAAAATTTCACGATTCTACTTTGCTCAAGAGCGGAGCCAGGCAACGTTTTTGGGAGGCACCTCAGGCCATTTTTGGCCATGTTGAGGGTAAAAAGGAAATGCCTGCCAAAAACAGAGTTTTTAAGATAAAACTTAGAACTTTATGCGGATGTATAGCTAAATAGCTGGGCAATGTGCAGATGTAACTTTGTTTATCTGAGGTCATTTTACAAGGTCACGTCAAGGTCAAAGGTCAAAATTTTTTTTTTTTTCAATAACTTCGGCACTGTTTTCCCAAATGCCAAACCCGGAAAATATGTGACGTAAAAGGGTGCCCTCTACCTGTGTATCAAGTTTCACCTTGATATCGGGTAGGGTCACGGAGCTATGACCTAAAATGTCACTGCGCATACCCTATATCGCAACAGCCATAAAATGAAATTTTTGAAATAGAGTGAATTCAAATGATTGAAAACGTTGACAGATAATACCAGATGCACACGAAATCATTCCAAATGACCCCAAAGTCACTGGAGGTCATTTAAGGTCAAAGGTCAGAAGTTGATCTGAAGAACGTGTGACCATGACAGTTCACCCTTTTTCATGTCCCTGGCACCGCCTATGCTAACATTATACAAACATTGTAATGCGATTTTTACTTCTTTAGCATAGCATGACTATCAGACGCCAAGAAAGTGTTTTTACCTTTTTTGTTCATTCAGTTGTTAGAAAACTAATCCTCCTATTTTTGAAACCCTGTGAACGTCCATGAATTTTGTGAAAATTTCAGATTTGCGGACCCATGGTAAAAGCCCTATCCATAATCTCTCGATTCATGCCAGTTTCATCGAAATCGGTCCATAAACAACGGAGTTATAAGAAGTCCAAAAGTACCCCTAATTTTGACATTTTTGCCCCCTGTATCCACAAATTTCGAAATTTTGAAAATTTCTTTTTATAAAAATGTAGTTGACGTCACGGCAAATCGATTTTTGTTGCGATGAAATTGGACAAGTAGCTCTCGAGATCTCAGGGGGGCCGAATCCGCCCCCCCTTGCCGGGAATCGACCATACCGTCTAGCCTTCCGAGAATAGGGTTAAGTATTTTTTTCAGGGTTCCCAGTCCTTTTTTCAACTGGCACCGCCTAGCTCTTTTACTGCACGTAACAGTCAAAAAGCTCAGCTCCCAATCAGTTACAGACATTTGTCGTCCTGTGGGTTGTATTAGCCACGAGCTCACGTCGTGAGCTTAACTTGCGGCTTGAACTAAATGTGACATTATTCACCTTTTAATGAAACAAGTGCAATCACAAAACGCCAGCGAAAAGTAATAGCCGAGCGTAGCTTTTTTTTTTTTTTTAATGACCCGGTGCCTATTGCTATCATGAGCATTACCAATACCGACTGCGAGGTCAAAATATTTGGCAGCGATATCAATGTCAGCGAAGGCCAAACCGTTCAGTACAGCCTGAGCTTCCACTTAAGATGTGGAAACATTTGAGCAGATGTTAACGTTATCTCTTTTTGACCCAGTCGTAGGTATACAATTAGCTACGATCAGAATGAATGAAATTATGACATAACCGGCATGCCCGGATTGATTACGTTTATTTCTACAGTTCGGCAGTGATCGTCACAGAATTTTGCCATCTGATGCTGCTATGGATTAGATGAAACTACGCACATTCTACCCGAAAAACTATAACTACCGACAAAGCCCAAGGTCGCGGGAATCTTTCCTTTGTTGCATCTTTGCATCTGTTATGCATCTTTCATCTGTTCAATGCATCTTTCCTTTGTTAGCAGAACAAATCAAACTGAGTTGTCCGGCCTGGCCAAAACGGTTTCTGGAGGCCCATAACGTCGCAAACAAGAGGTAACGGATCACAATTGTTTGCAAGGTAACTCAGTCCTTGCATTTGAAGGTCTTACATTTGCAGTGTGTTAGCGTGAAAGGTCTTTCTTCTGAAAAAAGTATTCAGAGAGTAATGCTTGGGCTCTTGGATCTATTTTTCCACTGGCGTTTTTATTCGTGCAGTAATGGCAGCGAACAGTACCGTGCCCGTACTTGGCGTTTAAACCTGCAATGCTTCGAGTGGAAAAGACTGAAACAGATAAAAAATATCCTTTATATCTGTGAAGATGTGTAAAGGGAAACGACTAACGCAACCAGCAACTACGTCGCACGCCATGCGCCACGTATGGCGTCTTCCAGGCCTAAATGGCCATTCTCTGTTCTGGAACTATCACTACCGGTTGTGAAGCATGTTGAAATACTAAACAAAAGCCTGAACAGCTTGGACCCACTGGCACGGACGTTTTAAACTTTTTAATTTAAGCAGCCTCTTAACATAGTTTTTTTAAAGTTTTTGACACCTAAAAATCAGTGAATAAGGAA
Source organism: Capitulum mitella (assembly GCA_030062745.1). Taxonomy (NCBI): domain Eukaryota; kingdom Metazoa; phylum Arthropoda; class Thecostraca; order Pollicipedomorpha; family Pollicipedidae; genus Capitulum; species Capitulum mitella. The sequence continues at coordinate 3,767,399 of CP099851.1, read as the reverse complement.
AAACAATTATGAAAACCTCCAGTACCAAAGTTATGGAAGCACAGCAGCATGCGAAATTAGGATACATCTTTTCCCTATATATTTAGCTAATAAATCACTGACCAAATGCTTCTGTAGCATAGTTTTAAGAATCTAAACAATGGGAGGGTTAAAACCACGGTTTAAACCGACCAGTTGGCCAAAACCTGGCAACCCCACTAAGTTTTCATGTAGGTGGGCTATTTTACTACAGCGTATTCCATGGCCTAAGCAAGGGGTTCGCGCGCCACCCCACCCCATCCATGCACTACTGGGCAAAGAAATAAGTTCCCTGGGCGCCAGAGGAACACGGAAAAGATCGTCCTGCGCAGGGAAACACTTGGGACCTAATCCCATTCACTCAAATGTGCAGCAGAACGACCGCCACGAAACATGAGAGCAGCAGCAAAAGTCTTGGCAGACCGCCTTGCCGCCCTATGAGGCCGTATCCCGAGTCATCTGAATAATCAAATCGTACTGTGGTAAAATCGGAACACGTCTGTGCCCCGTGACATGACAGCTGCTCCACGGAAATACTGGACCTGCAGCGCCAGCGCTGATCACATTTCATGCAGCGTCCTGAAGTACGGGAAATGCTCGCTGTGCTTCGAGTGAAACGCTCAATCGCTGGCGCGACGCTACAGAAACGCAATATGGACATCGGAAATCTGGTAGCAGTATTATGAAACTGCATTGCATGGCACTGTATAACTGGGGCTTTCCGCAGCTTGGTGGCTATTACAACCCGCGTCACAAAGGAAAATCAGAAACTGATAAACACGGTCACAACAGTACAGCCATAGGGGCAAATACTTCGTCACACAGGTTACGAAGATTAAAGTCACACGTTTCCGGGCTGGCTGTACCTCAAACAGCGCTTCGGGTGGTGCTTAAAACTGTCGGTATGAAACTAAAACTATGAAACCATCTCAAATATCGGCTGGCCGGCGCTTGAGTCCGTCACGTCGGAAGACAGGTGACGAGCCTGTTAGGACACGGTTCGCAGATGGGTTCGAAGTCCGAAGACGTCATGAGAGACTTCTTAAGGACCATCGAGAAAGCGTTTAAGAGCGCCCGGAATATGAGCCGCAGAGCACTAAACGTTCCGCGGAAAATTGCCGCATTTCCACGTGATCCGATTTTTAAAATTTCCAACACTCCGTGTCGAGAAATTGGACCTAATGGACATTCTTATAACGCAGCAAGCGAGACCAAAGGCACTGGGGATGTCAACCCCGGCAACGGGATCCAGGGATCCCAGCAGCGAGATCAGTCCCGAATACCGAGGTTAGGATTTTTGCAGTCCAGAGATTCCGATCTCATTTTAACTAGAATTTTCAAGCGAAAGGAGCGTGACTAAACATGCGGTAACACTGCTGTAATGATGACAGAAAAACAGTTGCCGATTTGTATACTTTGGGAAGGCCCTTCACCTCATGTTGGGCTCGCGCCACCCACATAGATTGTTTCTTCTCCATACTTTCTACTCCATACTCCAGTGGCCATACTTTTGCCCTCAGATTGTCTTGCATACAGTGGTTTCGCTTAAATAACCCTTGTTAAGAACGAAAATATCATAATGACTCGTCCTATCGACACAACTCATATCTTCGCCTTACTCTGTGAGCAAGGATAGGCCAGTCAGTCAGCTAATGTGTTTTACAAACCAAACTACAAAGCGGACTAGTTATTGATTCAACTCAGATAGGTTAGTAAAACAAACCCACGGGAACACCAAGTCAGTAAAAGACGGGTCGAACAGGTAAAACAAAAGCAAGGAGAGAGTCGCGCTTACGGCGAACTACGGTCGAAACGGGCAATGAAATCACGCCAGGGGGAAGACGCGGCTGTGGCTAGTGTCAGGTTTTGAGAGTTTAACTTGTACACACGCGATTCAGAACTTCGTACTCATGTGCGAGTGCACGTCTTACATGTTACCGATTAAGAACTGTTTCTTGACATATTATGCGTTCGTACATTTCGCAAAGGTATAGGCCAATCTAAATCCATCCATGCACAAACAAAATACAATGACGGGACCCCGGGATGCTTAAATTTCACCCAATACCGCCGGGGGTGTCAAAAAGTGACGTGGACAACAACATGTGACGTCATCAGTCATGCAGCCAGACATGTGAACATAAAATTTTCTGATTCGCAAGATTCAGAGCTATCGATTAGTGGCAGATCGGTTTAGATCCGACGGTTAGATGTATCTTTTGGGCAGCTTCCAGGCGGTCGCGGGTACAAAAACACGCCAGACGGTGCCTTGTTAAATCCTGAGGTCCCGGGATTGGGGAAAAGTCACGGGACTGGCATCCCTAGCTGGCACCACCTGGGACAATCGCTTCCACGTAGGTGATAGCAATTTGTCGCGTTTGCTTTTTCGGGGTCTTCATTACAAGCTATTCAGGACAGCGCGTCTCTTCCTAGACAACAGAGCGGAGCACTTGACGCGGCCTGCAACAAACGTCTTAGAAGTAACGGAAGTTGCTTAATAGTTTCTGCCCGACACTAATGGGGCATAAGTACCTGGATAACGGACATATAAAATTATAGAAGTTTCAGGCACAGCGGTAGGCGTGTGCCTAAAAAAGGAAGTTTAGAAGCATCACAGATGCTGAAGAACAACAGTGCTTCTTGAGAGCTGCGTAAAAGCGAATAGAACTAACACTTTTTGTTCAATGTGATGGCGACTGGATAAACATCGCGTGCATCCTGCATTGAAGCGTAAATTCCCCAGGTTGTGAAACAACATTTACGACATTTGCGGGCAAAATATGGTGTTATTTCTAAGTGGCATAAGCCAGATTCAGGATGAAATACTCCAGAAGCCATTACAGACACATACGCCGCTCCAAGACTAACTTTTTGGTGGAAGTTAATATGCAGAGTTACCGAATGAAAACAGCAGTCGCACTCGCCATTACAAAGATAAATGTTTAAAGATGTGCACAATGCCTTCGTTTGGACCAACCCTAGGTACCTTTATAGGGTCATCTCCTTTTATTTTAGGAATTATTAGCCCGCCCCATCACGGCGTTCTTGTCCGCTCACGCCGTCATGGAGGTTAAAATTGACCCCTGAAAAGATAAAGCCTCACCGAGCAAGCGGGATCATTTAAAAACATTAAATGCAAAAGATAACGACCAGTCGGAATTCCCACAGCACCATGCTTTGCAACACGTCCAAAGTTTTGCAGATTTTCGGATGATACACCACCACCAGTCCCACCATAGAAACTATGGCCGATCTGAGACTGTGTGACAAGATGAGGCGGCAAACCTACTGCTGATAAGCCAGGCTCTTTATTGGCGAATGAGGAGCGAGCCCCACTGCACGTCTGTTTAATTTTGGGGCTTATTTTTGTTTAAAACGTTGGCTAGTATATTTGCCTTTCCTTATTGCATTTCGCGACTTACATTCATTGATCTCTTTCTGAATTTTACGCTAAATGAAATGCCAGTTAATGGATGTTAACCCTATTCCCGGCAGAGGGGGCTGAATCCTCCCCCTCTAGGGTTTTTTGCTTGCCAATTCCAAGCTTTGTAACGCAGCTTCACGAAACTTGGTGGCTTTAACTAGCTATTCTTTTTACGTCCCGTGACAAAATTCCAAAATTCTATTAAGCTCAGGGACGGAGCCAAGCAATGTTTTTGGGACGCACCTCAGGCCATTTTTGGCCATGTTGAGGGTAAAAGGAAAATGTCTGCCAAAACAATTTTTTTAGATAGAACTTAAGACTTTACATGGATATGTAGCTAAATAGTTGGGCAATGTGCAGATATAATTTGTTTATCTGAGGTCACTTTACAAGGTCAGGTCAAGGTCAAAAGTCAAAATTTGGTTTTATTGCAATAATTTCGGCGCTGTTTTTTTTTAGATACCAAACCCGGAATAAAATGACGTAGGAGGGTGCCCTCTACTTGTGTATCAAGTTTCAGCTTGATATCAGGTCGGGTTACGGAGCTATGACCTGAAATGTCAGTTTGCGTACCCTATATCGCAAAAGCCATAAAATGAAATTTTTGAAAAAGAGTAAATTCAAATGACTGAAAACGTTTACAGGTAATATTAAATGCACACGAGATCATTCCAAGTGACTCCATGGTCACTGGAGGTAATTTAAGGTCAAAGATCACAAGTTGATCTGAAGAACGTGCGACCATGGCAGTTCACCCTTTTCATGTCCCTGGCACCGCCTATGCTAACATTATACAAACATTGTAATGCGATTTGTACTTCTTTAGCATAACATGACTAGCACATGCCAAAAACAAGTTTTTGCTTTTTTGTTCATTCAGTTGTTGGGAAACTAATCCTCCTATTTTTGAAACTCTGTGAACGCCCAAGAATTTTCTCAAAATTTCATATTTGTGCACACATGGTAAAAGCCCTATCCTTCATCTCTCGATTCATGCCAGTTTCGTCGAAATCGGTCCGTAAACAAGGGAGTTATAAAAAGTCCAAAAATACCCCCCATTTTGACATTTTTGCCCCCTGTCTCCACACGTTTCAAAATTTTGAACATTTCTTTTTATAAAAATGTGGTTCACGTCATAGCAAATCCATTGTCGTCTGTTGCGATGAAATCGGATGTGTAGTGGTCGAGATCTCGGGCGGGGGCGAATCCCCTCTTGCCGGGAATCGACCATACCGTCTAGCCCTCCGGGAATAGGGTTAATGAGACTGCGGGGTAATTATACGTGGTGTTATTTATCACTTAAAATCGATAGAAAAAAGGACGGCCGGACGCACCGACGGATGGACAGAAGAAGGGTAAGGGAGAGAGAGAGAGTCTTGAAAACTAGTGGTCGGTCAAATGACTTATCGACAGCTGGCTCTGCGGTGTAGCAAAATTTATCTTCTCCTTCAGCCATGGGAATGGTTTGGAATGGGCCCAACGTTCGCATGGAATCAATACAAGGCCTCATTGGGACTCAAGCCACACTGGGCTAGCGCGTCCCAAGGCAAATTGACGTTAATGGCAGAGTGCTGACGTTAATGGCGCGTGCGAACACAACGTTTCTGTGTTCTCCACTGCAATTACGGCGTACTGATCACATCATTCACAAGAGTGTCCTCTCGCCCAAATCCTATCAACGAGTAGGTCGCCACCTTGTGCCACCTAATGGGAATCTTCTAGGTACTGGTGGATAGCGGTCTGCTGGAAGGGCCCGAGCAATACGTGATGCGATATTTCTGGCCGAATCCTTCTAGGTACTGGGAGCCGCCAGCAAAGATCTGAGCGTTTTAGCCGTTTAGGGTCTGAGCTTTAGGGGGTAACCGGATGGTGCTCAAAGGTAAGTCCAGCCCCGACATCAGCCAGGCTCGTCCAGCCCAAATTTCCAAGAACTGGCTAGCACCCTTCAGCTCAACAGCACAGCTCCGAAACGGTTCAGCCAACAATTAACTGAAGGCAATGCTTCGCCGTCAACACGCTTTCGAGCTGAGATAACCATACTGAAGGCAGTAGTCCCAGACGTCGCCTTCTGATATAGGTAGTATCAAAACACGATGTTAACGGAATTCTGGAGAACGGTGTCCCGCGAAATTCTCCGTGTCGTGTCCGTCTGCGCCATATTGACACCTGTTGCCCGACGCCACAAACTTTCGCAGGCCAAGGAACGCCTGCAGCAGACCGGTTTTGCCTTATATCGGCGGATGGCGTCCAAATGGCGTTTTGGTCATCAATTACACTCACAGGGGTCTTCAAGGATAATTCTGTGTCACCGACCTGACACAGCGGCCCCAGTTTGTCACCAACTTTAGGTCTTCAGTAGGGTAGCGAGATAGGAAATCGCCGGCCCAGTTCAGGTGAAAGCGGGAAGGAACCGTGCGCGTTTTTTGTTTTGTTTTGTTTTTGTCATGATGCACGTGGAAATATTCATCACCTTTATGGTTCCCCTTTGCAATGTATTCAGCGCACTTCTATCACCTATCACAGGGGAACAAAAGTCATCTCGTCGCGTTTCCACATGGATTCGAACCGTCCACCTCCATATGCAGTAACCAGTGTTCTGCCGATTCTGCTACAGACACCACGTGCTTCTGGCGCCTGTGGAAAATACAATTCGGCAAACGAAAAAATGATGTTTTGCCATTGACGCATCATTTTTCCAAAATTGCTGGTCTAAGCGCAACCGGATCATTTGTAAACCATGCGCAAGAGTAGCAAGACATTAGCAGTGAACTCAAAAGGCAGTTGACGTTCCCAGGACATCATAAATGTCACTGCTTTGCCTTCTACCGGATTCACTAGCTACGTTACTGAACTTTGCCAAGGCAAACAGCATCGTTCCCGTCGACAACGTATATGGTCTACAACAAGTCTGCGATAAAATTTCTGGGCTCGAACTGGATTGGGGCTCGTAAAATCTGTCAATGTGCCGACCTACGGACGCAGCTTTGCCGTTAGAAATGCATGTGTCACCCAGGACTGTCACTGGACGACTGCGGACCGCCAAGAGGTCCCCGGTGACAGTGGGGCATGATTCCTGCCAAAGCTAGTTCTTTTGTGGCGTCAAGAATGGATCCTTCGCCCGTGGAAGCGGGCGCTAAATTAAGACATCACCGTATCGAGCCATCTCATATAAATGAAACCAACAGCCCAGATGAAATTCCTTATGCAGAATTTCTACGAAAGCTATTCAACCAGCGCCGGGTCAAGTACAATTTTAAGGCTATTGACAAATGATTTGTGTCATCAAATGATGCGCGTTCTGAGTTATTTTTGTCACCGACGGATTCGTACACCCGTAGGATTTACGACCTCTGTACCCTTGTGTTTTTACTACCTGACCAAAAATTGTTGCCTTAGCCATTTTCTCAAATATCCTATGAGGTAATCGGTGAATGCTGGCCAATTTATATTTAGAGCCCTGGTCTTACTGATGTCCAAAGGGTGTATGGTCGGTCACATATCGCTTTGTTATAGCAAAATTGCTGCTGCGCATCCCTCAGAACCCCAAAATCAGACATTATCCTCGAAAAAAGCCGATGGCAAAACCGCATCCAGACCACGTTTGTAATATTCACGCACAGCTGTGCCGCCATGTATCTGCCATGATCATAATACCCTACACTATAAAAAACTCAAATTTTACTCCTTTCATTTACGTGCAAAATAAAGCACCTTTTCCCGAATTCCAGCGAAGAAAGAAGACAAATGGTGCCTATTTCTCACCAAAAGACCATCATTTGAAACGTTATTGCCAAAAACCGTGATGTTTAGCCAGTCACTACAGTGGATATATATGATTCAAGTAATACAGTGCATGCGTGTGCACCAACGGCATGCACATAGCTCAGACGCGACAGCTACATCACTGCCATCAGTCACATCAGTCGCCAGCTCCTTGGACAATGCGCCATGCTGTCTCCCCTCTGCGGTCGCCAGGCCAGGGTCGTAGTTAAACAAAGCAGACAACGCACGCACGGAGGAGGACGTGGAACCATGAACAAGCACAGACGGAAACACTGCCGATTCCCTCTGAAGTCGGCGGTGAATACGTGACGCGTTTCACGCTACAGTCCGGATCCGTGGAGGACGGAGCTGTGTTGATTCGTTCGCGACCTCCGCTCTGACATTTGTGTCATTGGCTGTGACAGCGCCAGCGTTAACACTGGCCGCGTCGGACGTGTCTGTCGATTTTTTTTAGTTGTTATGGCGTCGCCCAGCTCGCTGATTTATTTGCCAGTTACGTGCGAATGAGTTTAGCTCGAGAGCCGTGTTTTCTCAGCTGGATGGTGTAAATTTGAGGTCCAAGCCATTCACGGCGCCAGTGGGAAAACTCTCGGCTGGCTCAGTTGAAACGAACCCTTCATCAGCTTCACGCCAGTGGCAGGCACAGAGGTAGAGATGGACGATGACCTGCTAGAGCAATTAAACAACGGCCACAAGCTCAGGCTTGAACGGACGTAACGAGAAGAAGGTGGCAGATGGCGTCGTGGCGTCTACTGCAACAGCCGTGGCGAATAATGTCTACTACGGGCAAATTTCTCGAGACGTGTCGGACGAAAAAAATCTGGCCCCTCAATTCCTACTCGTTTATACGTTCAGTGTGGCTGTCAATCATACCAGTCATACCTCTCATGCATTCTCATGCCCCTCACTCAATCATTCATATTCGATGGCTTACATAAATGACCAGAGTTCTACGGGTGCAGCTGGTGCAGTTCGTTGTTGGACATAGCGCCACTATGTGGTTGAAGATAAAGCAGAACTGGGGATGATATGGTCTTGATAACTTCTTTGAGAGCGTGCACGTCCTGAGCCAGATGCAGCCAGGACTAAGAGAAACTGTGAAGCCCGTACTGCAGCGGATTCCTCAGAAGTCAAACCATGGGACGCTGCCATTCGCCATGCTCACTGATGACAACGAAACAATGCGAGAAAGTCACAGTGAGAGCTGCTCTCAAACGCCTGGCAGCCACAACCCCACAGCAGCACGGCGTCGACTCATCCGTCATCAATATGGATGCCACACGGAGCTATATGACTGGGCGGCAGAGGAAGTTTTCGTGCCTCCACTCACTCTGCTCCTCCGCTGAGACATGTTCCTGTTTTTTAGCAGCTGACACTGACAACAGGCAACTGATCACCACACCGCTAGACATCCCGGGACATCCCACCCACACTCAGGCCGTGGAGCGAACCGTTCCCATGGTGACGGAGACGTCGAAAAGCATCGGAGAAGATGCCAGAGACGGTGGCGTTTGTGCCAAACTCGAGCATTGCCGTACCTTGTCACAGCCATTCCGCAAGACGAGGTTCAAATCCGTGTAAAGGGGCTCTGCGGCAAGAAAAGAAGTTTTTTTCATACCCCTGATAAAACGGACTACTGCAATTTAGCCCAAATCACTCCGACCTTTCGTAACACGCTTGCGTCGTGGTAACCGTACGTGAGTAAATCACGTGTAGAGATAGTCATGACTACTTCACGGACTTTGAGAACAACGGGTCTGCTTTTGTTTGTTTAAAAAACACCCCAGACTACGTGCCTAGGAAAAGCAGTTCACCTTTTCTTCAAGTAGAGGAAGCCGCTTACATTCTGAGAAAAAATCGTCTTCGTTCGATGCCAAATAGTGGAGTTTGTCTATATCAATTCTTCACTAATCCTCATAAAATTAATAAACTGAGATTTCTGAGACAAAAGAGAAGAGCAAAATGAAGTACTGGTTGCCAACAGGAAGATTAGAAGCTGCAAAACAAAGACACCTTTTAAACTATGAATAAATGTACGACCCAAAAGCTCCATTTCTCATCCACGTTGAGCTGTCTTCCAAAAATCTCTATTCGGATCACTCCTTGTTCTTTCTGAATATAGTTTAACCCACCGATAATCAATGTTTTATTCTGCTACGATTAATCTGCCCAGATAACTTACACTTAGACGATAAACCAAGGACATTCTGGTGACAACCAACAAGACTCCTATCGGATCATAAATATGCGCATGCGCGGACAGGCGACTACTAAGCAGAAGTTATCGAGGCGGTTACTTCCGGTCAGCGATCAGCGTGTCTCCACTTCAACCGTGCAGTGTCGAATATCGACGTCAAAGAACGCGTGCGTTGGTGCTAGAAGATTGTGGTCAGGTAAGTCCACGGCATGGCCGAAATTATTTGCATTTCAAACGCGAGGCCGATGGAGCATATGAATCCTACAATCCAAGCTACTGAAACTTATATTATGCGAAGCGGTTCTCCAAGAGCGGAGATCCCGGAGCCGAGATCCTCGTTTGATCTAGCGCAAAACCGAAATGTTTTCCTGTTTTGTATGGCGGAAATGCAAAACATTGCTGTTAAGGGAAAGGTGTGCCCGTTGGGTGCACCTATGTTTGAAACGATAGACTACAATGCTTTATACTATCAAGAACCGTCCTTTCGTTTTGAGTCTTTACACACATTATGTTTCATTTCGTGTGGAATAAACAATTGGTATGCAGCTGGGACATGTTTCTCAATTTTTTGGTGTATGATAATGCTGATGACGCAATTTTACCATGCTGGGTGCAGGTTTTGCTCGCCTCATACCTGTGGGAAACTAGGAAGGAGCCCGTACTTGTCGCACAGAAGTTGAGAAATATTGGTTCTGTTGTCATTGTCTCGTTTTGTTCTGATCAGCCTGATCCAATCTGAGATTGATAAGCAATTCACGAAACTGCGAATCAGTTCGAGTCTCATTCACAGCGCAAGGTGATTTCGATTCCGATTCACATTAGGTAACAGAAAATTGGTTCGATTCTGATACAAAGACAGTTTGGTCTGTTGAGTTTGACGTATGATTCACAATTTCATTCAGAATTCAACTATGCTCAAAATGACATATCATTCCCTTTTTCTGCTGCCAAAAAGGTACAATAGTCAAGTTCTTGGTCTTGTGTTATCCCAAAGTCTGATAAAGATCATAAGATAATACTGGGGATCTCTATATCTAAGATACCTAAAGGGAACAATAATAGTGTTAATTATATATTGCATGAAATCTGTATGCATGGGTATCGAGTACCGTGTCCAAATATAGTTTGCACTGAATATAAGATATAAGAATCCCAGTTTATAAAGACATTAGTGACAGTGTCTGAAATTAGTATGCTCACGTCGATCATGAGCAAGTCGAAACATACAAATATGTTTTGAGGAGCTCCTTGTACTTATTGCCAGGAGTGTTATGTCATGCTTACCTTTACCGCATTAATGTCAGTTTAACCCTATTCCCGGAGGGCTAGACGGTATGGCCGATTCCCGGCAGAGGGGGGGGCGGACTCGGCCCCCCTGAGGTCTCGAGAACTACTTGTCCGATTTAATTGCAACAAACGGCAATCGATTTGCCGTGACGTGAAGTACATTTTTATAAAAAGAAATTTTCAAAATTACGAAATTTGTGGATGCAAGGGGGCAAAAATGTCAAAATGGAGGGTACTTTTGGACTTCTTATAACTCCGTTGTTTATGGACCGATTTTAATGAAACTGGTATGAATCGAGAGATTATGGATAGGGCTTTTACCATGGGTCCGCAAATCTGAAATTTTGAGAAAATTCATGCGCGTTCACAGGGTTTCAAAAATAGGAGGATTAGTTTTCTAACAACAGAATGAACAAAAAACGTAAAAACACTTTTTTGGCTTCCGCTAGTCGTGCTATGCTAAAGAAGTAAAAATCGCATTAAAATGTTTGTATAATGTTAGAATAGGCGGTGCCAGGTACATGAAAAAGGGGGAACTGTCATGGTCACACGTTCTTCAGATCAACTTGGGACCTTTGACCTTAAATGACCTCCAGTGACGTTGGGGTCACTTGGAATGATCTCGTGTGCATTTAATATTATCTGTAAACGTTTTCAATCATTTGAATTCACTCTATTCCAAAAATTTCATTTTATGGCTATTGCGATATAGGGTACGCGCACTGACATTTTAGGTCATAGCTCCGTGACCCGACCTGATATCAAGCTGAAACTTGGTACACAAGTAGAGGGCACCTTTATTCGTCATATATTTTCCGGGTTTGGCATTTGAAACGACGGCGCCGAAATGATTGCAAAAAAACATTTTTAATTTTGACCTTGACCTGACCTTGTTAAGGGACCTCAGACAAACAGAATTTTGTGTGCACATTGCCCACCTATTTAGCTATAGATTCATACAAAGTTTTAAGTTCTATCTTAAAAACTCTGTTTTTGGCAGACATTTTTCTTCTACCCTTAACATGGCTAAAAATGGCCTGAGGTGCCTCCCAAAAACGTTGCCTGGCTCCGCCCCCTAAGCAATGTAGAATTGTGAAATTTTGTCACAGCACGTAGAAAGAATAGCTAGGAAAAGTGACCAAGTTTCGTGAAGCTGCGTTAAAAAGCCTGGAATTGGCAAGCAAAAAACCCGAGGGGGGCGGATTCCGCCCCCCCCCCCCCTGCCGGGAATAGGGTTAAAGTAAGTGACGTCTCCCAGTATTTCCTGATAACATCTTGCCTCTGTGAGCTGTGACTATATTACAATGAATGGTCATGTCATGGTTTGTTATTGGTTACGTCACACTTTAGGACCAATTTCTTTTTCACGCCAGAAGCAACGCCCATTGTTGGAAACGACATTGTCCCATACGTAATCAGAGGAGTGTAATCGTATTTTGATGGTTAGTTATTGTCTTCACACTCTCTTAGTTTGGTAGGTTGTTTCAACCTTCGACCGTCTGGGGGGAAGGGGAGGGGCGTTAAACGCCACCGATTTTTTCTCTATGCTTTAGTTCAGGAGCCACGCGACGCAGCTCCGCCGTGCATATGTACGTATATTATATCTTTTGTGTATATCTTGGTTAAATTACATTTCTCAAGTTCATCCATTTCTCGAATCGATTACTCGAATCGGATGAAATTGCTGACTGTTGAAGATTAAGTGAAACTTGCTGACTGTTGAAGATTAAGTTAAGATAAGTGAAGATTAAGTGTCGCTTATGGTACGAAACGGACCTTGATCATGATGCATGATGCCATCAGTGACGACAAGTTGCGACAACTGACTGACAACCGTAATAAGCAAACCAGTTCACCTGCATCTGAAAAAATGCAAAGAAATCATGTGTTGTTTATTGTAGAATGACTTCCATCGTAACACGTGCTTTTACATCGTAAAACGTGTGACAACAAAAAAAAACACTCCGAATGGCCCACTCGAGTATGCAGTATAGTTTTTCAATACGAGTCATTGCAAAAAACTGTTTGTTATTAGTATATACAGATTAGCATATGTGTATGCTCTAGGACTTCGTGGCAGCAAAACTGCGCATTTAGTTCAAGGACTGGAGGAAAAGATTGCTAAGTCAGGCGGTGCAGGTGATTCGGAAGCGGCAGGCCGCGTCGCTTGGGGTTCCCGCGATTTGCATAGGTAAAAACTGGCCTATTTATCTTACAAGTACACAGCAAACTACTTTGCAGATTGGAAAAGTTGCAGTGAAAATATGAACTCTACATACAGTTAGGCCATGCCATAGAGGTCTATTCAGGGGTAATTGGTTTTTGGTCAGGTCATCCTCCATTGCGCTCGACTAGGCAAACCTCGGAGCTCATGGTGTGGTGGTGAACGGTTAATTTTGGGGTGTAAAATTCTGCATGCACTATTTTGAGACTGCATCAGCAGTAAAATACCAGGGTAGCTAATCTAGTGGAGATTTGTTAGATACTTTGTTTTTCTTATTTACACCAGTTTGACCTTTATTTATACCAGTTTGACCTAATATGGTGAAATAATTTCAGAGGGAGCAGGACGCCACTGCGCACAAGCAGAGAGAGAACCTCAGCGCGATCGGCAGCATCCTGGACGCCACCCTCGGGATGAGGGGACATGAAATCGTAAAGAACAGACTGACAGTAAGTAAAGACTGACTGGCCAAACAAATATCAATTGATTTCGTGCCGCGCGTTCGTCCGATTGTTCTGCGATTTGGTACGCACAATGTCCTGCGTGTCAGCTACACTAGCTTAGTTCCAAGTTGCTTGACCAGAAAACTCAAAGGTCATGACACACCGCGACCAATCGACTCCTGCCATCCAAATTTGACCTACCCGCTCTTCACTTTCGCACGAAAGTGTGTCTGTCGGGTGTTCTTGGGCCGTAAAGCCAACTGAGATGAAGCTAGTCGTGTATCGGGACATTTGGAAGGTCAATCGAGGTCACTGAGATCGATTGACCTTGGAGTGCCCAAGTTGACGTCGGATCATTTATAGATTTTTTGGCGCTGATTTCGAATTTCACATCCATTTTGCACGTGTCGGTTCATTATGTTTGTTCTGTGCCCTTTATAAAAGTCCATTTTTCTGTTTCTTTTTGTTTTTTCGCACGTATCTCAATCATCACTTCTATCTGCGTCTATACGAAGTTGTCATTACATCTGCAACTATTCCGACATTCAGGGGACGACGTCATGAAAAAATCAATGCCCATGAAATCTTCGATACGTCCAAACTCCAACACGTCAAAAATATATGTGAAATTCGGAACCATTGTCCTAAAAAAGTCCTTAATGATCCGATTGAATTGAATTGAATTGAATTGAATCTAGTAAGTCAAGATCGCTCGGGGCCATTGACCTCGGTTGACCTTAAAAGGTCCCGATGCTTGACTAGGATTTTTCCAGTTGGCTTAAAGGCCAAAATACACCCGACAGACTCACTTTGGCGCGAATAGGAAGAACATGTATACCAGATCTGGATGGCAGGAGTGGATTAGTGACGGGTATCAGGATTTTTTACCTTTCTTGTCAAGCAGTTTAAAACTCAGGCTATGTGTAGCAGATACCCAGGACATTATGCTCACCATATTGAAAAGCAATCCGAGAAACGAATGGCACGAAATCAGTCAAAAGTCGTGAAACAGCCTAAGGGCATATTTCTCAAGCATCACTTGGTAACACGAAATTCAAAGGAATTAAAAAGTTTCACTTTGCTAAGAAATGCTTTTTGCCAGGCTTACTACGGACATTTGGGAAACATTGTGCTACAGTTTCGCTTAAATCACGGTGTGTAAACAAGATTAAAACCCAAAATGTTCAGCGTGACCTAATGAAGTGAAAGGTCATCCCGAGATCACCGGGAACATAAAGCCCTTTATGAAAGCTGAAACATTTCTCTTTCGAATGGCGCTAATCACGCCTTTTTGTCACAGTCTGTCACCGAATCATGGACATTTGAATCATGCAATATCTGTAAAAATCAGTGACCTTTTGGGACCTGTAACATTGATCTTAGAGGTCATCCAGGGCTAAAAATTTATGGCGGATCATTTTTTCGACAGGTGCTATAAGCGTACCAAATTCCATCAATATCGAAATAGGCGGGTGAATTCGTGTACAGTTTGACGTGGAATGACCCATTTGGAAAGGTGTTCGTGCACAATGGTGCGCTGTGGACGTGGTCGCACTAGTGCAGTGCAGTGCTTGGCGATGGAGAATTAAGTTTGTGTACTTCGTATTTTTGCGTTTATCTCGGCACAGCTAGGGGACGAGTGTCGCATGGAGAATGCGATGGACCAGTAGTAGACTTGGCAAAGATTTCCAATGGTTTTGTGGTTGACAGTTGTATGATAGGAAGCGGTGTATGGGGAGATAGTGACAGAGTATGAACTAGGTTGTCAAGCCATTAAACAATCTGGATAAGTACAGTATGTTGCCATGACAACGTCCGGATGGGCGCAAAAAAGTGGAAGACAAGCGTTGGCCTTCACATGGATTCAGGAACGATAAATGCTGGTTGAAACATGTTAACAGATAAACGATGAAGTTTTTGTGGACACGTGCATGATAACAGGAATATTAGCATAACATTGTGAAGTGACAACTTATGGGTGGAAATCCTCGTTGCAAGACATTTAAATGACATTACATCGATTATCAAGTAATTATCTTTCAAAAGGAGAAAATGATCGCCCCGTTTCTGGATAAAGGGATGGTAGTAATAGGCCATCCTCTAAAATGTCATGGTGCAAGACTTATTTTTCTCTCAGTGTATTGTTTTGCATCTAGATGGCAACATGCTACAACATGCGAAAATGCAAATTGACCCTGGGTGCATTTTTCCTTTCACCTTTTCAGCACTTTGAATGTGGATTCTGGAGGGTGGAAGAGAGCTCCATGACAGCTTTTCTATCATCAAACATTTTGCTATAAATGGTTCGGTGCCGATACATCCTAACGCCCAAGTCTAATTTCAAATGCCTGAAATTAAGCAATCTTACCACTAATCGCACCAATGGGATCTCCAGTATCTTAGTCGAAGGGTTACTGGATTATCCTTAAATGCCAGAGCTGTCAGCCCAGCTTCAGGAAGAAAACTTGTTAGAAAGTAACGGGAGTTGCTATGATTCTCAGTTTTCCTTTTTTGACACGTAACTATATTCCGTGCTCCGGATAGGTGGGCCCAGTTACTAGAAAAGGTGGGGCAACTTTTTGTTGGTTGAACTATTGGTAAGCAGGTGTCCTATACAAACATATTATGAACGCTGTTTTGCATTGTCCCTAAAGTTCGCATTTTGAGATCATCAGGGCACCACATTTTGAAATAATGGAATCATACACTTAACCCGCGCCCGACTGACGGACGGCGCCGATCACTTTCAACTGGGAGGGGGGTTGACCGCCCCATCTAACTCACGAACAGCTGGTCGCACGATGAAAATAAGCACACCGTACGAAAGCTTGTGACAAATAGAGCTCGAAACTGCTCTCATTTTGGCTTTGGATAATATGTAAGCCATCTACGTCCCGTCTATGCTTTCTGACAGCCGACTGCAAGAAACCGGTAAACGGTCTGGATCGCAAAGGCTGTGATTAATTAAGTCTAGACAAAGGCACCAATGAACAGGTAAAAATCCGCCAATGCCGATACACTCCTAATCCCTGTGCTCTGTTTAATATTTACGCCGAAACGTTGAGTTAAAAACACAGCAATTTTCGCGCCGACTGTCGACAGACGTCGTAGCCGAACGCGGTATGAAATTCACGGGAACCAATTTTAGCGTATCTTTATGTTCGCGATACAGGCCTTTTTGTGTAACAGCTCTTGATCTTAGTGGTTCTTGCAATAGTTTGTCATGTACTATTTTGTCAAGATGTCAAAATAGTACATGGCTGCGTCGAAGTGCGCGATCTCCGGAAAGCGGGGTATTCCCCGAACATCCTTCCCACAAACATGTTCTGAAACCGCCTCTGGAGGAAAATTTTCGAAATTTTGCCTCAGCGTGAGTACAACAACATGAAAAATATTTTTTAAAAAAAGTCACAAAGTTTCGCGACGAAGTTCCCAAAAGCGCGGGAACGGCGAGAGAAAAACCGGACTGGGGCGGGGTGTGCCCCCCCCCCCTACCAGTACGGAATGGGGTTAATTAGAAGTCGACGCAGTAGGAACGTTGCTAATGACAAAAATGGCATTACCTGTGAATGGTAAACATACGCTGTTCTATTTTACTGTGTTTATAGGTCAGGTTTTCATATGCAGATGTGTTAAATTTTCAAATTTCGAACACATTGATCAAAAGTTGCTGTCGGGCAGGACTGTAGCAACAGCTTCCGGTCAGGTCAAAATATAATCGTAATCTCAAAACGTCAACTCAAAACAGACCGGAGAGTTCATTCATGAGCGGTGGCCCGAGACTACAAAGCTCTGCTTACAATAATAGTTTGCATAATCCTGCTTGCAGTAGAGGTTTACATGACTCCGCTAATAATGAAAGTTTACAAAACATAACCATGAGCTCACAAAGCCCTCCGCTTAAAATGCAGTTCTACGAAAGGACCAGTCTCCTGAAACATGTCAGGCGTCCCAGAATTGCCCGCCACATAAATCAACAGCCATCTCCCTTCCAGTTGCCGCTCAGATTACCTATGGCTATTCAGGGTCATCTAGCCGGAGTGGACGGCCATCTGGGTTTCGACGAGGCACCGGGTAGAGAACAGAGGAAATGGACTGGGTCCGCCTCGTGCCGAATTGTTCGGGCTGAGCCGACGACGTCACAAGGAAACGAACGATCAACTTCTCTTTCGTTCCGGTTTTTCCACGCCGCTCTCGCCCTTCCCATTTCGTTCCCGGCCTTGCAATCCCCGGACCCAGATGCTCCGACAAGACTGCCCCAGGAAACGAATTCGCCGGCGACCGGATCCTTTCCGCGATCTGGGCGGGCCGGGCGGCCCCTGAACTCGCCAACAGTGGGCTATTTCGTCGTGGCGACTCGAGGGAGGGCAGCGAGCGGGCGGCATATTGGTGCTGAACGCCAGTTCGGCCAGACGGTGAACCGGGTTAGCTGACCGGACAGCGCGGCCACCGCGAACGGCGTTAGCTTGCCGGACAGTGCGGGTACCGTGAATGGAGTTAGCTAATCAGACCGAGCGGCCGCCGCGAACGAGTTAACTAAGCGGACAGAATGACCACCGTGAATAGGGCTAACTAACGGGGCAGAGTGGCCTCCGCAAACGGAGTTCGCTAACCGGTCAGAGCGGCCGGTTGGACACCATGAAAGAAGCTATCTAAGCTGACAAAGGGGCCACCAGGATTGACGTTAGCTAACCAAACACAGCAGCTAGTACGAGTCGCGTTAGTTAACGCGACACAGCGACTTCTGTGGACAAGGTAAGTTCGTTGGTCCGGGTCCGCCTGCCTGGGCCGCCGCGCCAGTGCAGCCGAAACAGGAGCAGGAAATCTAATCGCCGTCCGACATCTGCCTGGCAGCCGCTGTTTGTTATACCCGTCGGTCGGCGTTGTGGTCGCCTCTTCTCAGGCGTCCAGACGCGCAGAAAAGAACACGGCGGCACGGCGTACTGCGTCAGCATACACGGCACTGGCGTCCGAGTGCGGCAGCAGACAGCGTGCAGCCAGACACGGAGACAAACTGGACTATTTCATCGAGGTTTTCTCGCGACAGCAGCGTTTCTCAGATAATTGATTGGCCCATTCATTGTCTTTGAACGGTGTGGAGTATTGGCAGGTGTGTAATGGGGATGCCATCAGCAGAAGGTTCTTCACAAGAGGCTGTAATGTTGTAGAATACTGAACAAATGTGATAGAAAAATTATGAGGCTCTGAGGGCGACGCGGCCTACTTTGTGTGGCCGAGTTTTGCAAACCGCGTTTTCAGTCCTGAAACCCTTTCAACCGTTTCCATCGCACAATGCGAGCTACTACGAACTTTGACAAACAGGGCGCGGAAAAAGTTTCGCATTTTCAGGCGGCTTTGGACAGCAGTAAAGCCGGCCTTGAAAAAAGGCAGAAACTGCGGCCACCACAGATGACGCTGACTTTATGTTTGCCATGGTGTCCCTGTTTGTGGAGAAAGTACACCGAGGCCAACGCTCAGCAATAACCGACCGCCGAAACGCTGAAGACAGACAGTAAACACGCTGAGAGAAACACCATAAACCTTCTTCCGGTGATTGCACAGCGATTCGCATAAAGGATGTTTTGAGGATATTACAGAAACGACCAGACTTGCTGAAACATCACAACGCATCAGAGACGTTCGGGTCGTTTGGATACTTACGGCAGTTCTCTTCGTCCGATAGATGCACGGAACCATCCGTCAGACAGTCTATTTTGCCGTCGCAGATGAATTTTTTCGCTATGCAGGTCATCGGTACATCTTCTCGCGGGGGAAAACACGGCCACGTCAGGTTTCGGTGGCACTGTACGATGCCTGTAGGCCGAGAACGTGACAGATCAGTCAGGGACGAGTCATGCTAGCATTCATAACACAACTGCATGGAAGCGTGTCAGGTTGTTTCGGATCAGATGACGCTTAAGACGGAATACACCGCCATTTTCCAAATGCATTTGGTCTAAATGTTTTGGTAGGGAGATGTTTGGTGTCAGAGTCCGGCTAAGCAGACCTTGTTGTAATGACTCTAAACTCAGACCTCGAGGCGCAGTGCAAGGCTAACGGTATCCGAGTTGATCAAAACCGGCTGTGTCAGTGCGACCCTCTGTCGACGCGTTGCCAGCTGACCCATGGTACAAGTAGTGAGCGCCGGGACAACAAGTACCTGCCTCGCCAGAAACAGGACATTAGCGCCTGATCTACCGCCCCAGCTACCGACCGCAACAAATCGCTTGTTGGCAGGGAACGTCTGATTTGAAGATGTGACAAAGCTGTAAGCGTTCACCGCCTAGGACCTCAACTTTCGCCTGACGTCAACACTCACTCGCAGCCGAGGACTTAACGCTGCCGGTTACCCGTTACTCATCACTCTTTCTGGGTTCGCAGCCGAAGCCGTAACTGCTCACTGTTTGATGGCGTAAAACTAAGACCCACTGCAACGTCTCGCCGTCGATATCGTGATGTTGTGGAACATCGCGATTTTCAGCTGCCGGTGGCGTTCAAAGTGTTGCTAAATCTCCTTAACGTCAGCACCATATCTTCAGGTCGCGGCTCAGACTGACAGCTCACCACTTGTAACACCTGAGAGGCCACTACATGTTCTCACCGTTGATTACGTCGTGGCAGGGCTGTGATTGCTCGCACTGCCCGACGCTGTGGCGGAGACTGCGTCTGCTTGTTACTGGTATTGCGGCCGGCCCTGAACGCCCTCCGCTGACAACGTTTACTTGTTAATGGG
The DNA here is from genome assembly GCA_030062745.1 of Capitulum mitella. Classification (NCBI taxonomy): domain Eukaryota; kingdom Metazoa; phylum Arthropoda; class Thecostraca; order Pollicipedomorpha; family Pollicipedidae; genus Capitulum; species Capitulum mitella. The sequence goes on along the minus strand of CP099851.1, from coordinate 3,747,290 downwards.
CCTGCGCAGTCTGCACCTACTTGTCGTTATTGACATTGTCGCCGGCTCTGAATGGTCCCCGCCGGCGACGTTTAATCTACGAGCAAGCCTGCCTGAGGCTGATGTCCTTGCGGCGCCGACAGCGGGCGCTCACCTTTGATGACGCTGTAGAGGTGGCTGCACTGCGGCTGCTTCTCGTCGGCGCAGCTGTCGGCACAGTCACAGTTCCCGTCGCAGACCGCCGACGGCCGGATACAGCGGCCGCTCGGACACCGAAACTGGTCCGCAGCGCACGGCCCGCCTGCGGAACGGGGCGGATACTCAACAGGGATACAGCGGACCCGTAACCTGGGACGGATACACAGGTCACACGGCCGGGGTCACAGTTCGTGAACTCTGCCGTTGTTGGACACGTCGGACACCCAGACACAACTGTGCTCCAAGCTAAACCCTATTCCCGGGGGGCTAGACGGTATGGCCGATTCCCGGCACGGGAGGGGGCGAAATCGGCCCCCCCCTCCCGAGATCTCGAGAACTACATATCCGATTTCATCGCAACAAACGGCAATCGATTTGCCAAGACGTAAACTGCACGTTAAAAAAGTTCTCAAAATTTTGAAAGGGGTGGATACAGGGGGAGGGGGGCAAAAATATCAAATTGGGGGTACTTTTGGACTTCTTATAACTCCGTCGTTTGTGAACCAATTTCAATGAAATTGTCATGAATCAAGAGATTATGGACAGGACGTTTACCAATGGTACACACATTTGAAAGTTTAAGAAAATTCATAGGGGTTTACAGGGCTTCGAAAATAGGAGAATAAGTTTTCCAACAACCGAATGACCAAAAAATAAGAACTTTTTTGGCTTCTGCTTTTCACGTTATGCTAAAGAAGTACAAACCGTATTACAATGTTTGTATGATGTTGGCAAAGGCGGTGCAAAGGACATGAAAAAAAAGGGAAACTGTCATGGTCACATGCTCTTCAAATCAACCTGTGACCTTTGACCTTAAATGACCTCAAATGATCTTGGTGTCACTTGGAATGACTTTGTGCGCATTTAATATTATCTGCAAACGTTTTCAATCATTCAAATTCACTCTTTTTCAAAAGTTTCATTTTACGACTATTGTGATATCCCTATTCCCGAAGGGCTAGACGGTATGGCCGATTCCCGGCAGGGGGGGGGGCGGATTCGGCCCCCCCTGAGATCTCGAGAACTACTTGTCTGATTTCATCGCAACAAACGGCAATCGATTTGCCGTGACGTGAACTACATTTTTATAAAAAGAAATTTTCAAAATTTTGAAATTTGTGGATACAGGGGGCAAAAATGTAAAAATGGGGGTACTTTTTGACTTCTTATAACTCCGTTGTTTATGGACCGATTTCGATGAAACTGGCATGAATCGAGAGATAATGGATTGGGCTTTTACCATGGGTATGCAAATTTGAAATTTTGAGAAAATTCATGGGCGTTCACAGGGTTTCAAAAATAGCGGGATTAGTTTACTAATAACGGAATGAACACAAGAGGCCAAAACACTTTTTTAGCTTCTGCTAGTCATGTTATGCTAAAGAAGTACAAATCGCATTACAATGTTTGTATAATGTTAGCATAGGCGGTGCCAGGGACATAAAAAAGGGGGAACTGTCATGGTCACACGTTCTTCAGATCAACTTGTGACCTTTGACCTTAAATGACCTCCAGTGACCTTGGGGTCACCTGGAATGATGTCGTGTGCATTCAGTATTATCTGTAAACGTTTTTAATCGATTAAATTCACTCTATTCCAAAAAATTCATTTTTTGGCTTTTGCGGTACAGGGTACGCGCAATGACATTTTAGATCATAGCTCCGTGACCCGACCTGATATCAAGCTGAAACTTGGTACACAAGTAGAAGGTATCTTTTTACGTCATATATATTCCGAGTTTGGCATTTGAAAAAACAGCGCCGAAATTATTGCGAAAAAACAAATTTTAACTTTTGACCTTGACCTGATCTTGTAAAGCGACCTCAGATAAACAACATTACATATGCACATTGCCCAACTATTTAGCTATACATTCATGTAAAGTTTTAAGTTCTATCTTAAAAACTCTGTTTTTGGCAGACATTTTCCTTTTACCCTCAAGATGGCCAAAAATGACCTGAGGTGCCTCCCAAAAACGTTGCCTGTCTCCGCCCCTGAGCAAAATAGAATTTCGAAATTTTGTCACGGCGCGTAGAAGGAAAAGCTAGGAAAAGTCACCAAGTTTCGTGAAGCTGCGTTAAAAAGCCTGGAATTGGCAAGCAAAAAACCCGAGGGGGGCGGATTCCGCCCCCCCCTGCCGGGAATAGGGATATAGGGTACGCGCACGAACATTTTAGGTCATAGCTCCGTGACTCGACCTGATATAAAGCTGAAACTTGGTCTACAAGTAGAGGGCGCACCTTTACGTCATACGTGTTCCGAATTTGGCATTTAAAAAAATAGCGCTGAAATTATTACTAAAAAAACAAATTTTGAATTTTGACCTTGACCTGGCCTTGTTAAGTGGCGTCAGGTGAACAAAATTGTATTTGCACATTTCCCAACTATTTAGTTATAAGCCCAAGTGAAGGTTTAAGGTCTATCTTAAAAACGCTATTTTGGGCAGTCATTTTCCTTCTGTCCTTAACAGGGCCAAAAATGCCCTGAGCTGCCTCCGAAAAACGTTGCCTGGCTCCGCCCCTATGCAAAACGGTATTTCGAAAATTTGTCACAATAGGAAGAAAAAGGTAGCTAGGAAAAATCAGCAAGTTTCGTGGAGCTGCAGCAAAAACCCTGGAATTGGCAAGCAGAAAACCCGAGGGGGGTGGATTCAGCCCCTCTGCCGGGAATAGGGTTAATGTCCCGTAGGCTTGCGATGATGGCAAGTGGCATGGAAAAATAACAATCGCTTATCCGCTTATTTCGGTGCCTCATTCCCGAGCGCATAAAGCTGCATTTTAGCAGCGTTAGAAGCTAGGATGAGCTCCGGTTGTCGACTACTAAATTTAAGCAAGGCCCATTGCACAGTATGAACGTGAAGTTTTCAGCTTAAATGACGAGCTCTAATTAGTCCAGGGCCTGGTAGATCGCTTTCATAAACGGCGGTCATTACACGGCCTCTGAAATCCTACGGCGAACAATCGCTGTTTTGTTGGTGTCTCCAGGCTCTGACGCTGCTAGAAGAGACCTTTTGAGATTGGAAACGCAGACCACTGCACGCAACCGCCCCTTCCTCCGGACTGTTTTCGGTGCTTGTCGTCCTGTTGACGACGCCTTTGATTATTTCCAACAATGTTGCGAGCAATATGAGAGACCGCCTCAAGAGAAGATCAATGGCTGTGTCACAAAGACAAATCACGGTCCGCAGCAGCTGATAGCATATCATCGGTCAGGTCCTCTGAGCGACCGACAGTGGTGTGGCGGAGCGAGTTGGTGTGTGTTCCAGGGCGAACACTGACGGACAACAGCTGACTCGGGAATCCCAGCCATTTCTGGGAGGTCCAATTTCGTAAAACTGGAGACATAACGCCCAAAAAGAAGAACTCCATATCCCTACGCCCTCATGAAAACTGCTCCTGATGTGCAGTGATCTGCCAGCTATTTGAAAGTATCTTGAACAGCAAAAGGGCAACACGTGCTGACACACGGTAATGTAGCACAGCGCTTAAACAAGACGGCGAACATCGTGACTGGTAGCTCATTATGTAGAGCGCTGGACCCCCCGTCCTGGCAAGACACCTCGAAGCCAAGGGTTCGGGTCACTCCGACGTTCGATGTTTGGCCCGCGGTTCAGCTGACCACTGGTCAAAAGGTCAACCTGACTAACGCACAGTCGTGCCGCACCCTTGGCGGCACGTTCAGTTTTCGCCACGAAATTGGCCGTTACATGGAATTGTTCGATCGGCCGTAGGGGTCCGAGTCCGTGCAACTTATGCTATGCTTAATACGGGCTCCGATTCCTACGGTCACCCCAATAACCGTTCGGATCAAATTTGCATAGAAAATGCAAGCTCGTGGAAAGTCAACACCATCAGAGGAATTGCACAAGAAACGTATCTTTTTGAGAATTGGAAGAACTCCATTTCGCCTTACAGCTAGTTTCGTCGGCGTGGTTGTCGGCACAGTCTGGCCAGTCGTCGCACCAGAAGTGACGATGAACTCTGGCACCGTTGCCGCAGATGACGAAATCATCTGAAACAGCAGTCAGCCATCTCCATCAAACAATATCCAGCAAGTGGTGTTGATAGTCCGAAATAAACGTAACCTGCAAAGAACCCTGAAGTTGTGGAAATGTATAGATGGTTTCCAATTTTCCAGCATAAAAAGTCCAACGGTATTATGCTAAAAAGGCTATCATCTTACAAAGCTGATAAAGCCCGGCTCTGAACTCCCGTTGGCAATGTGACCGGCATCCACTTTAACTTTTACAAAGTCAACCTCAGCACGATCGCAAATCTCCGATCGAGGATTCAGCTCCATTGAGCGCATCCAACTTTCGCTCAAGAACGGGCCCTATCAGTCGAAAAGTTGGCTCCTGTACACTTGTGCCAGGCATGTCGGGAAACATGCACGTGGCCTCATTGGCCGTCATCTGGGGTCGGTCCACAGGTCCAGACACGGCCTGGAAGGCAATCCAGACACAGTCCAGACAAGGAACAGCCACGGTCTGGCTATGGCCCAGACACCGCCCATACACAGTCCACTCCAGTCGAGTCATGACAGCCATGACAGTCCAAGACATGGTCCAGACGGTCAAGACGGAATCCAAACGTTTTCCAGACACAATCAACACATGTTCCAGACACTATCCAGACACGATCCAGACACGACCCAGACAGTCCGGACACAATTCAAACACGGTTGAAACAGAATCCATGCCCGGTCCAGACAGAGACCATACAGTTTCCGATATGGTCCGCACACAACCCATACACAATCCAGACACGGCCCAGACAGTCCAGACACGATTCAAACACTGCCGACGCACAACCCAAGCACGGTCCAGACACGGACCACAGATGTTCCAGGCACCGTCCGGACAGAGCTCAACCGACTCGGACGAGACCTGACTGCATCCCAGGCAGATACAGGACGGCAGGCCAGTCCAAATCACCGCTGCAGCAGTCCAAATGTTCGCCTCCTGCCGACATCATCACATTCGCAGAATTCTTTGCCTGGTTTTGTAATTGGTCACACCGATTTGCATCATATAGATATGGTCTTCAGTCAAAGAAGACGAGAGAGACTGCGCCAGCTTCACTACCACAGACGCATTGTCCTGCTCTCAACTATAGCATAACTCCGTAACTATGCCGATTTCTACATGGTTTAAACCGCTGGTTCACCTGTATCAGTAAACCAATAAAACGACTTGTGGGACGCATGGCGAGTAACGCCTACATTGTTCTCTGTTTTTGCTAACATCGTTGCTTGCACTTTACGCATTTCGCAGTATGACGAAATATTTATCGACCAGTTCAGTACTTTGCATCCGAAAACCTGCAAGTTTACTATTTATGTTAATTTACTGTTATTTGCGCCCGCAATATTGTTTTTTGGCGTTACTGAGCGGTTTAAATACACCATAGGAAAAATGGCTCGAGAGAAAACATTATTCCCGGAGGAGTTAAGTGGAAGACAGCACTTATGAACCAACACACTAAAAATGCGCACATAAAATTCAAATAATACTGAGCAGTCTTCTGACAAAATTTCATGAAGCTTTCTGTTGTGTTTGCCAAGTTATTAACTTTCAGAAAGGTTCATGGCCAGGCCGGACCGGGCCGCTCTCTCAGTTTTCTACGCTCGTTGAAGTAGCACTCTCTCGGTCTTCGGCCCTGCTCGTGATCAGCGATATACATCATTCTGTCCATTGCTAACAAACTATTTCCTAAACGTCAACTACACAACCAGCGCGTCAGTCGCAAAGATCCGCCAGTTTGTCCAAAGCAATCTGCAAAGCCGAATCCTTACATTGGCGGCGAGAAGAAAACATCACACGCTCGATACGAGCTAAGCACTATGGTGCGACAGGCAAGTGGCAGCACATCGTGTTTAAGTGCCCTTGGAGTGATCCTTACTGGTGGTAAAGGGCCTCACGGTATTTTAGGCCTGTGCGGTGATGTTACTTGGTACAGTTGATTATGTTACTTGTGGTACAAAAGAATGTACCACAGAGGGACTCCTAAGCGAAAAAAATCCGATTTTATAACCCCGTCCATCCGACTTAGCTGCGTTTACTTTGTAAAGATCCGACACATCGCTTGGGTGGAACACACCCATTTTATAATGAAAAAACGCATTTACCTCATTTGTTTAAAGTGGCACTATTCCTGGAACTGCTTATTAGTCCCCATGCAATAAAATTAAAACACGTTGCAACTAAGCTACGAGTCATTAAATCCTTCAGCACTGCCTGAGGTATACTGCACAGAGCAGATTATTTAGATCCGTCCGGTTTGGGCTGGGAAGATAAAGCCTCCCCATGGACCCCCCCCCCCTTCCATACTCCATCAAACAGTGAAAACTTCCTTTCCCTAAACGTTTGTGCTGAACATTTCATTAATGGAACATCGACCTCGATTTATACAGGCATGCAGTCAACCACATAACACGAATTGGTACAACGTTCCGCACACAACTTTTTTTCCTGGCACAGCAATCTCGCCAAGCTGGCCCAGGTGGCTTACCTCTGGTGAAGCCTGACAACCCGTGCGGTTTATCTCTGAAGCACTCTGCCCTGGCTGACTTGGGCGGCCTGCAGTCGGTGCAGTTTGATATCCTGGGAGGACTTACCTCTGGTGCAATTTGCCCTGACGGGTCTGGCCGACTTACCTCCGGTACAGTTGGTTTCGTCGGAACCGTCGTGGCAGTCTCTCCGACCGTCGCACACCATCGCCGGTCGGACACACTGGCCGTTGTCGCACGTGAACTCGCTCTCCCAGCACCTGCGCGGATCTGCGGCACGAACATGAGAACGAACCGACCTGATGCCATCGTTGCCAGCGCCTGTTTCCTCCTAAATTCAAAACTTTTCACTTTCTCATCAATTACGTCGTCACGGAACACACGGAGATCTGCGATGACGAATTCCATCTAGTACTTTTTCGCATGATAAGTATACTAGAATCCGCACGTTTCTCTCATCAAGGAGCAATCGAACGTCGAGGACGTTGCATTACAGACCTCTCACAGGGACTTACTGCACTTCAGTTCGTCCGTGCCGTCCCCGCAGTCGTCGACGAAGTCGCAGATGACGTCATGAGGCACGCACTTGTGATTTTTGCACGTCAGGTGCGTTTGAGGACAGGTGTGCAGTTCTGGAGAACAGTCAGAAGTAAAATTGGTCATTTTCCGCCCTTTCAAGCTTTTTTTTCTTGTGCGTTTGCATGAGAACGCATGTGTCTTTGCAACAGTGGGTTGACACATGCGTTGACTAATCGACACCGTGTCGTTTCGTGACTTCTCGCCATGTTTTTTTTGCTCGTGTTGGTTTTTGCAAGTACAGTGCTAGAGATACAGCGGAGGTGAACTGATTCACTTTCATCAACATTATCGAAATTGTTTTGCCCTTCTTTCTTGTGAATTTACTCATGTAACCACATGTGGAGGAAGCGGTTCACCCGAAACCTGCCCATCCACTGCGCCCATTGAGATGGACTGCGGCTCAGACGAATGCCTATGGCCTGAATTAACTTTTCAGATGATCGGAACGCACGAAACACGCAAATCGCGTCATTGCAATGCAAAAACAAATATCCAGAAAGCCATCTTGCACATTGCTTACTATGACGCTCCAAGTTTCCTATTTAGAGCCTCTTCACACTTTGGAGCTCGAGGTTGGCCAGAAGGCATCTGCCAAACATGTTCTGGGAATGGTGTTGTTTTGCTTATAACATCTCCATTTTGTAGCCGAGGCCGGCCCCCAAAACATATTTGACAAATAATTTGTGGACAGTGGCGAGTTCAGGGTGCCAAACATAGGAAGCAGCTATCCATAACTGCTAGTCGGAGTGATTCCTATGGCCACTTGACATGCATACGTTTGCTACAGAAATTAAAATGAATATTCTGTTTTGGCCAGCTGTCCATAGACATATCTGATTGCTGATAATAAGAAACAGTTGAATAAAACACAGAGGAAGATCTTGGGGAGTAATTTCGGAACCCCGTAAGAGGGTGTTTTGAGACAAATAATGATTCAAGCTTGCATTTAGGAAATCAGGAAACTGATGACTACGATCGGTTCGAAAGGTAAGTGAAGTATTCATCAGTTAAGACGGGAGTACTCATATTCTGTTCTCTTTCTTTGCTTTTTACTCGATTCTCTATATCAAGTCCAAAGATAAGGGATTATGGATATTTGTCTCCATATTTTTAAAGGTTCGACGCTGATGAAGCAAATCATTTATATTCGCTGGTAAAAGTTGAAACTATTTTGAGTTTCTTTGTAGGGTTTCACTCGATGGCCTTAGGCATGACTTCGTGGAAAAACGAATCCTTTTAGTAATGGTTAGTTACGTAAGTGCCCCACAGCTACCGATTCGAACCATTTCTTGCACTCAACACAAAGGAACGTCCCAATGTAACACTGCATTACTTCTCACCCCATGCATTTGGAAGTTTGTCGCTTCCACCTTTGATTGTCTTCGGATTTTTTAAACCAGATAGATGCCATGAATCCTAGATGTAACACTATGAAATCATACACCTTCCAAGAATTTGATTCAATTGCCAATCAAAGAAATGACAAAATGCATGTCAAAAAACCGTTACCACATGAATCCGAGGAATCTTTTCCGGAGCCTTATGATTGTCGGCGGCTTGATATGATCAAACATAGCCTTGCCAGCATCAGGCGTCACGGGTGGTTTCACCACGGAAATCACCAAATGGGACGAGCAAAACCACAAAAACAGTTTATATCAGCCAAGCGAGCCATGTCAAACACAGCGATGAGCTCCAACATGTTGCAGCATCTGGAGAGACTTTGTAGGTTCACGACACGACCAAAAGCTCAAACGTGTCTTACTGAGAGACCTGGTGAGACCATCGCCGTCTTGTCCCCAAAAGTTCTACAGTACATACACACAAACGTCGTCTTATTACTTGCTTTTTGCGTGGAAAGAAATTTTTCGCCTGGGTAACCTGTTCTGGGACACGAGGCAGACTGTTAACGAAGACGAACGACACTGTCCATTTGCGGCACTTCCATTATGATCCTTGGAAGAGGAAGATCGTCAGAGAAAGGACCACTATTAATGTCTAATGACGCGGTCCATCATGCTGCAGGCCACGCAGCGTCGGATACGTGCGGAAACCTTACGCTGGTGACAATGTTGCCAGCAGAGCTTTGGCCCTTGCAATGTGCAGCATCGACACTGGTCTCAGTAACTGACAGTTGGTCTTTTGCCCACGACTGCACGAAGGCGTTCCGTCCGCCCCGTGCAGGTAACCAACACGCTTGCGTTCAACTTCCATCGTCGGTGAGCTTTCTACCAAAAACAGACGGTTGGCCGGCAAAGGCCTCGTTTGGGAGGGGAACTGGAAGCTACGCCGGAATGGAAATCACGTGCAACCAGATGTGCAGCCGTCGCGATGATTGGGCAAAAGAAGCTGTCGGGAACCTAGCAACAGGGTAACAAAAAGCAGAAGTACAGAAATATATCATCCCACTCCGAAAAAAACACGTGGCAAATTGATACATTGACATTTAGGTGGCAGAGATAAAAATGTAGAAGGATAACGAACCCATACAATTACCATGTAACGTTTGTTCCGAAATACTTTTACACAGCATAAGGACTGAAACCAGTATCGTCCATGGACCTCTTAAAACTAATTAAAAAAGTTTTCAAAGTTCGCACAAAAGTGGCCGTTTCACAAATCAAGCAAGGTTTACTGGAAATCAGAGAATTATCCGTGATTTGTTAGACGGGAAAGCGATTTTCGGGCACCAGCTGCTGCCTTCTGCGCAAAAGCATACGGCATTTCTGCTATGTGCTATTGCTTTTTTAACTGCACAGTTTAACTTTTGAGACGGAGCACGGGAGCTAGCGTAGCTTAACTTTTGAGACGAAGTGAAGGAATGAGCGACTGGGCGCAGTCCTAAAGGTGGAGGAAATTTGGATTACTTGATGCGTGTCTACAAGTTTGCTTTTTGGGTTTCAAAGATTCAAAACTGCTCATGGACTGCTGCAAGACACGCGGAAAAATCGATACCACATTTTGCGCTAATGGATTTCTAAGACTAAGGCTTTGCTACATTACAATTTATCCTGTTGCGTTTTTTTACAAATTGTTTATGACGCAGACGTAGGATGAGCATGCCTAAGTATGTGGTAAGTATGGGGTATGCTCCTTGGGAATGGTAGTCAAAAACTAGCACATTTAGGCCTTTGGCGTCATTGTTTTTGGAGTGCATGAACGAAATTTTCAATATCTTGGTCGGAACTGATGGGATACCAAGACTGCTGCCTACTGACTCCTCAGTATTCAGTGATGTCCACGCAACTCAACCAGAATTCCACCCTCTATCTTCTGAATATGCTTCGTTTACTACTGAACAATTATTAAAACTGTGCGCGAAGGTTTTTTGCGATACTACGCCTGAACCGGCAGTCACGGCGAGTTTGCCCGCACGCGCCGTTATGAGGGGGAGGGACAACCTGATCCCACCCCCTAAAACCAAAACTAATGGTGACTGAGGACTGAAGGTAAAAAAGTCAAATAGCCCGTTCGTTGTTTTTCCGAAAAATTTCCAAAATTTGTCCTTCTAACACCACTCTATTTGGCCTACTTTGAGCGTTACCGATTCGGACACGTCAGGTCAAATGGTTGCGTGCTTCGGCTTATTATAGAGTTTGGCGACCGTCATTTTTCCCGTCCGTTTGAAGGCTTTGAGCGTCTTAGAAACTCGAATGAGGGTCAGATATTCTCTTCATAGGGGTGAGACGCCGATGCCAAGTGGAAGGCAACAAAACGCCATCCGAGGTCACGTCAGGTGACGGTTCTCGCTGGCTGGTTTGCGTCTTTCGACAGGCAGCGGGGTGGTTATCGCCGGATTTTGGCCTTCAGCCTACAGAACCGCTGATCATTTTCTGGAAAGGTGCTGTGAATTTCAGAGAAGCAAATTCCACCGTTTAAAAGATGTTCGAGACAACTAACCAAAGAAAGGAGTCAATCTGCCCCCCCTCCCTCCATAACGGGGTGGATTCAATGCCCAGTCCCTCCATAAGAACTTTGATTAAAAACAAAAAAAACCAGTTATTATTCATTATTTATTACTTTTTATCACTATTTGTCTTATTTCAAGCATAAAAACTTCCAATTATTACCAACAAAAAAATCCAAGGCGCTACCTTTTTTTAGTATCTGAAACATGGCTTAACCCATCACTCTTGGAACGCCACCAGGTACATGGGTATAAAATACTCCACTTCATTCCAGATGAGTTGCATGCTGGCGAAAGTAGTGCGATGTACTCGTATATCAAAAATTAACTATACTTAAGTGTTGCACCATCACCCTTAGTGCCGGGAACAAAAACAATGTCAGGCTCAGTTGGTGGAAGATGCTCTTTCAAACAGCACGGTTTTTGTTGCTGACACTGTTTAAAGATCACAAACATATGTCCTCAAACCTGTTTCCATATCTGGAAAATAATCTGTACCAAATAAAGAGCACAAAAAGGCATGTTAGCCTGGTGCTGACAAATGCCAATGAGCTTCATTATAATATAAAGCCTAAAGTAAAGTTGTTTCTTGACTGCATGAACTCACATCACTTTTTGCCTCTATTCCATTGCCCACCAGAGTGCTCATCTCTCCATTTAGCTAAACATTAACTGACACTTGAGGCTGAGGTGAGCTTCAGGGTTTAATCCTGGGTCCTTTGCCGTCTCTTCTTTACGTAAACACGCCACGCGTCTGAACTTTGGTGTCCCTCCCTCTCATTTACACTCATTCCAAATTTCAAAAAAACCCTAAGGATTTTGAATCTAAATGACCTTTCAAATTAACAGGTCTTATTTCTCTGGCATGATTTACCTCTCATGCAGCTTCCTCCACCACTGACGAACAAATTTGCTCTACATGTAACCAAAAGATTTGATTTTTGTCCTCCATAAGTTATTCAACCAATGAATGATGAACAACATGCCTTATATGCACTGGTTCATCCCACTGCTGGCTTAACAATTAAGCCGAACTCTTGAGGTAGCGTACGGCGTTGCCGCAAGAAGCACTGCGACCCATACATGCCGCGCGCGTGCTCTTTTAGTTCATAGGGAACCCTACTTTGACTAAATAATTCGTCACAAATCGTTCTCTTTACTTTGGCTCTACGTACCGTTAATGGCTGTTTGATCGTCCAGCGCTTTTATTAACCCGCGCACGACGGCCGGTCGGTTTCGAACATGCGCGACTGGGGTGGGAGCAGTTGCTCCCCCCCCCCTCTAACTCATGAACGGTTGGTCGCATGATAAAAATAAGCATAGCGTTGGAAAGCTTGTGACGAGTAGAGGTCGAAACTGGTCTCATTTTTAGTTTTAAATAATATGTAAGCAATTTACGCCCTGTATATGTTTTCTCATAGCCCACTGCATGAGACCAAGACCTGGCCTGAATCTCAAGGGCTGTGACTAATAACGAATAGGTAAAGGCGCCAGCGCACAAGTAAAGGTCCGCGGATGCCGATACACGTCTAATTTCCTAGATTTGTCCAATATATACGCCGAAACGTTGAGTTCAAGACACGGCAATTCTCCCGCCAGCTGTCGGCCTGTGCCGCAGCCGTATGGAGTAACAAACTGACGGGAACTAATTTTATTGTTCCTTTATTTTCGCGAAAAAGACGATCTATGTAAATTTCATTGATCTTAGTGGTTCTTGTGATGGTTTTTCATGATTAAATTTTTGAAAAATTCATTAGTTACCAATCTACACAATCGGCGGAGCTTTATTCGCGAGAGCCTGTTTATTTCCAAAATATGCTGCTTTTTTAAACTTTTTGAGGTTCCTGGTATTATTTACGTCTGTGCAAGCTATTTCTGCCATTTTCTACCCATTCTGAGTAATTCATCGTCGATTTTGACGGTAGTACATTTTGGATCACTACAGTTATTCGTGACCTGACCTCAGATCAATGGCTGGAAGTCATTGATGTTTTGCCCAATGACGGTAACTGGGTGTCTGCTTCACTCCACACTAAAAGTATTATGAAGTGTTCAGTCAATTCCCGAAAAAAACGACGACATATCTTAAAAATAGGCTTGAACTTAGGTCAATGACCCGGAAAATTCTGAGAAATCCGAGATGGCAGATTTGTTGCATCTATCACGATTACTAATCCCTGAAAGTATTACGGAAATATCTTGTTTTGCGAAAAAGTTAGAGAGCGCTAAACTTTTTTAAAGATAGGTCTGTTTGACCTGACCTAGGTCAGACACCTTCCTGACCTGAGGTCAAAATTTTGATACCAGATGTAAAATTGATGGAGCAAAGGGTACACAAAGTTTTGTGACTCTGTGTTTGTTCGTTCTCTCGCAATCCGAGAAATACCCCAGGGGGGCAGTCAAATGCCCCCACCCCCCAGTTGGGGACGGGTTAATTGCCCTTTCTCCCTCCAGCACTCATTATATACATTATTAGCCATCGCTGTACCGTTCCACGAAAGTGCCATCCCTGGACTGGAGACTGGAGAGTCCCCGTCGTGTGCGGACGTCTCCACGCTGACTTTCATCGGGCCGCACCTCTGCTTGTGCGACGGCCCCTCCCCGGTCCGCACCGGCGGAGCGTCGGCCACCGCTCCGACCGCCGCGCCACCAGAGGGCCGGCTCGGCCTCTCCCGCAGGCGGGACCCGTCTGGTCGGCTGGGCCGGCCGCCCCGTGGCCCGGTCGGGCCCCCAGGCCGATGGCCCCGGCGGACGCCGGCGGCCCCCGCGGCTGGCGCGGCGGCGACAGCCGGGCGCCGGCCTGTCCGGCTGTGGCCGACGTGGTGTCGGTCGGATCGGCATGACGTGGCTTTAGGTGCGGCGCGATGCGAAAACGGCCAGCGTTAGCCTGTTCATCGTTTTTGTTGTGGATTTCTGCTGTTTGCATGTACTTGTTGGTAGCGCTGGGAATGGTGGGTCAGTTCCATGACGGCTTGCCCTGCACCAAGGTCACAGGGGCATTTATGGCTGCCTCATTTCATTTGAGGGTATTTCGCCTCTTCGGCTCACTGCCACCCGGTACTGCCCTGCACTGCGGTGACGTCATCTTTTCGCTATAATAAAATCACGTCAGCACTGAATAAACAAGAGTAAATACAAAGCACGATGGCGACCCATTGGTGCCTGTGACGTAGACTCTTCCCCTCCGGTCGGTATACTCTGGGGTAGCCCCTTGTTGCCTAGCTTTTTCTGCTTTTCCCTGGCTTCTGGTAAAGTCATTGTCTTGTTGTAAAAAGGTGCTTGGAACAACACAGTGTTGCGGCGAAAAACAGCGACCGGCTAATAATTTTCCGGCCGACAACATGAAAAATATCAAACCCAACCGGATCCAGTCGACAACCTCTGGACAATGCAGATAACCGGTACGTTGCCCAGCATAACAGTGACGATATAATGGGAGGTCAGAAACCAACGACGAAGCAGACACACTCTTACGGCGCCTTATTGCAGTCACGGTTTTGAGTTGTGGTAACGACGGGAGTCTGATTAACACAATGTCCTTAGAGTATTTAATGCTTCTAATACACGTCTGTCTGCCCGTTTCACCTCTTGAGCGAGGCCAACATTGACCGTGTTTATTTTGTTAGGCTTTTTCTTTTCTTAGCTTCTTCGGCTTCTAGTACTTTTGTCACGTGCTCATCCTGTTTCAGCACATTACATGACAACAGCAGGATCGGTAAGTAATGTCGTATGTCAAGTACCTCTCACAACGCCTGGTTGCTGCAATGCATGCCTCAACTAGTATCAAAACACACATTGCACATATGTAAAAAAGCAGCATGTTCTGGCATGAAGAAGCCTTGATAAGTCTTGTTAAGCCTTGTTAAGTCATTATCAAGCAGAAAATCCTATTTTTATCTCTGTCAGTATTTTTCACCCGAAGATTTTAAAGTATGAACCCCATGCGCTCCCATGATATTGTTAGCGGACTGAGTGGTACAGAAAACGGGGAAGAAAACAGAAAACGGAAAATCGCATTTGAGTAAAGCCAGCACTCCTGGAACAGTCATGTGGACAAAAGACTCGATGAGAATGCAAAAAATTAAGGAAGTAATATTACTTCAGATGAAGATTCATGATTCGATTCCCAGTGACTGCAAATCTCTTAGCTTGCAGAAACGTCATGGTCTGGCCAAGCGATGCCGCGCCAGGCAGGGTTGCTCAGCCTTGATTTTATTCCGTCTGTTGAAGTAAGATTAACTCATCCTACAGTCTACTTCGTCACGTCGAAACACGTCAGGAATTCCAGTCATGTGAAACAGACGAGATGCTGCTCAGGCAATTACGTTAGTCTGGTTTATTCCTGAGCCTGTTAGAGTTCTTTCACCCGCCTGGATGAATGCTTCGACATAAAACGGCGAAAAAGGATGAGCGTGAAGTCTCAGCTGCAGCGGTCCAACCGACACCAAACCTCCCGGGCTGCACCGATCCAGCCGACACCTGATCCCCAGCTACACTGGTCCAGCCGACACCTGAGCCCCAGCTGCACTGGTCCAGCCAACACCTGAGCCCGAGTGTCCCGCCCCGTTGTGAGGACCGTGCTCCTGACGTCAAGCAGCACATCATTCAGTAGCCCCGCAGCGTCCCATCAGTGCACTGTAAAGCGTATTGACACGTTAGTGTACAAAACAAGGACATCAAGAAAAATTCCCGGCTTTGCCTATGTTCAAGTGACGCAGGCTAGTCACAGGCTTGAATAAAGCAAGAAGAGCAACTCCTTTGCCATGGAAGGTACAAAGCCGAAGCCTTGCAACTTCACTTCTTTAACTGAAAGCAAACATAGTTTTCCGGCTTCTAATTGGCTGCACTGGAAAGAAAACACGGGATTCTTCAACTACCATCGCTTGACTTGTTCAGGCTGTGTTTTATAACGCGTCATCAGGTCGTTTTGCTTAGCTGAGTACACTGCGGCGCACTGGTGCCTTTTTTGGCGCTACCAAAACAACACCGGAACGTACTTAGAGATACGCTGATGAGACTGTTAGCCGCGTGAAGAGCAGTTCGTGTGCAGGCGTGAAATGGAACAAGCCCGGGCCTGTTCTTGTAGGATTCTGCTCCTCAACTTATCGAAGCGGAATGTTCTAGAAGCTTTTTCGTCGGCCGTTTCGCGCTAGAATCACCAACTCCGTTGTGCGTGCCGGGCACTGTGGTGGTGCGACGATCGTAAGAACTTGTGCATCCTACGTGAGACATATATCGGCGAGTTTCCGCCTGTCGCTTCTTTTTTGGGGTAGAAGGTCCAATTTTCCATCATTCTTTATGTTCGGCTGCCGACTGATTAACAAGTAAATCAGGTAAACAGTTCTTGGAACGTAGCGCGTTCAGGCGAGGTGTGCCGGATTAATGGCGTTTTCGTCGTCGTCGTCAGATATTATCATTAAATCGGTACTCATCTTGTCGTGCATGAGGCTGGAAAAATGGCATGCACAGTGCCAGTTGGAATATTTCAAAATCGTCGAAGTCAATGATTCCGGCTCAGGTAGAAGTCGGATATGTGGAAGTGGATATTCATGTTGTATGAGCTTTTGGATTCATAAGCTGGAAGTCTAGTGGCGGAAATGATGACGTTTATTGGTGGAAATGGCACCAGAAAGTTTTCTTTTCCAGGCTTGTGACTGAGTGAAATGAAACGTTTTGTACTCCAGGTGCAGGTGCCGTCACAGCAGACCTGACATGTGACAGCTGAGAGGGAGAACTGTAGCTACACTGAAATAATGATGTGTTTGATGAACATCAACACAAATTATGATATCTTGCATTGTTCTCGTCTCATTCATAGAGTGCGCAAACCACCTGTAATACCAGCCCTGGATTTTACTTCCATTTATGGAATGTACACCTTTGTTCAACATAGGGCATATGAAAATAGAAAATGGACAATAACTATGGTGAGAATGTTTTAAAGGCTAATGACAAAAAATACATGTTACCATCACAACATGCGGGATGTCGATGAGTCGTTGCAAAATTAGTGCTGAGTGAGCCGAAATAATATTGCGATCGGAACCGCTGCGTTCCACTGCGACCAACACCCAGCTCCTTCCTAAGGAATAATGATCACGTATATTCCGAACGCGAATCAACAGAACTCAGTAGTAACATCTACCAACAAAAGGACTTCGTCCTAGGACGGCCACTTCTCGTTCCAGATCACGAAAGTTCACTAATCGGTGACGGATAACATTTTGAGATGACATTGGGACTTGAAGGCAAGGCCAGATGTGTGGCGTGGAGGCATGGAGAACGTTAGACAATTCGACAAAAGCGGCGCACGCGCGACGAAAAAACATCTTTCGATCCTAGCAGAAGCGGACATCTCATCTGCTCAGTTGTTCCAGGCAGTAACAAACATTCCGTCTGAAATTGTTGCTCTTTCTGGGCCCAAATACATTAGCATACTCCGGAAAAGAAATGATTCCAATGGCAGATATATATATATATATATATATATATATATATAAGAATCATATATATAATATATATCTATAGATGCATATATGTATGTATGTATGT
Organism: Capitulum mitella; assembly: GCA_030062745.1. Lineage (NCBI taxonomy): Eukaryota > Metazoa > Arthropoda > Thecostraca > Pollicipedomorpha > Pollicipedidae > Capitulum > Capitulum mitella. Next base: position 3,729,567 of record CP099851.1, on the reverse strand, counting down.
GCACACATATAGTGTCAATGTGACAAACGTGTTTTTAGTAGGGTCTTTGAAAACATATTTCAAACAAATCGACATATCACAAAGCAACTCTGGACGAGGTCACAAAATATTTGCCCATGGCCTTTGATGACCTTGACATGCATTGACCCTGGTATTATAAGCGTATCAATGTTCGCTCACGTGTTTTTGTTACGGGCTTTGAATGCATATTTCATACAAATCCACATGTCAAAAAGAAAATCTGGACCAGTCACAAGATATCTGACCTCGACCTTCTCTGACCCTGGTATATGTAAGCGTATCAATGTGCGTATACGTGTTTTTATTAGGGTCTTTGAATGTGTATTTCATACAAACATACTGCAAAGCAAATCTGGGTCGGGTCACAAGCTGGTTGACCTTGACCCTTGGTGGCCTTGACGCTGATTGACCATGGCTTTAGTCTTGGTGCATCCATTACTTATACTCGAATGATGTCGCCTGACTGTGTTCAAACGGTAATCTTAGGTGGCACGCTAGTCCTTTTACAGAGCTCCCATTTGTTAGCGACAACAGTTCTTTTCGTTGTGTTTCTTTGAGTTCAAATGCTTGGATCTTCAAAATTTTCCGGCCGATTTTCGATTTTTCTGCGTCAATCGACGAGTTATTCAATTGCCGTAAGTGTCACAAAATAGCAGCAACCAGCTCCGGTCCGTTCTTGAGATATCCAAGAAAAATAGGTGGGGGAGCACAAAAAGTGCGCTTCCAGTGCGCGTGTCAAGATGAAAAATTTAAGTTGGGTAATAATAACAATCTTTGCTAATTTTAGTCAGCTGTGCAATAGTACCAGTAATGTTTGGTACTACCTGTGTGTAATGTATGTGGTATCACCAGAAAAATGGCCACTTCAAATGTGCAGTAAATTTGGCAAGGCAGGAACATCTTCATCATAAAGTTACGTCTAAATGAAAGTAAATATGTGATAGAAGCTTCAAAAGACAAGCTCGCTCGCACTTTTTTGCGATTGTTGAGTGCTAGGCGACTGACTATGAAATTTCGAAAAACAGAAATAGTGAATTTTGGAAGAATATTATGTAACAGTGACATACAGCCGTCCATGTTAACTTCGAAAAATAAAAGGATGATGCAACGTTGCCGATTCTGAAAAAATGCATGTTTGATATCAAACAACTCATTGCCAAGAAACCGTTGTGTCCAGAATTATCTGCTGTGCGATGCTATCCAAATTTCATTTACTCAGCAAGCTGCAGGAGCCACGCAGAATGAAAAATTGATGGAAATCCTCCTTTCTTGCCAACATCCTGCTACTGTCATAATGTTAAAACCGGGCCAGAAAAGGGAGATATAACCGAAGTTGAGCAGAAGAGAAACAATGACTCAAAACTGAAAAATCTATGGCAAATTTTGTAACATAAATGGCATCCCTAGAATTTTTGCCATTTTCTTTCAGTCAATCAGTTTTCAGTGGCAAAAAAATTGGATTTCTTAGAAAATGATTTCAACTGATTGAAATGCTAACCCTATTTATGGGTCAGGGGCATAGCCAAAGAGGTGTGTGAGAGGTAGGAGGGGAAAATGGAGGGTGAAGGGGCAACTACCTCCGTTGTAGGCTGGGGAAAGGCCGCAGCATGGATGAACCTCTTTGATTTTCCTAAAGGGGCCCATATGGCTGTTCAGGAATCGCTTTGTCCAATCATCACCTCTTGGGGGCCCATCGGAAGCAGAGTACCAAAGCTGCTTTTTTCATTAAGTGTGCAGATGATGATAAAGGAGGGAAGAATTAGTATTTTTTTGCGTAGAGGATCGAAATTTAAGCTGTGATAAGCATAACACATTGATAGTTATACATTCGGATTTACGCATTTACGGATCAACTCAACAATGTGGGTGAGATGTTACATTTCAAGCTCGGAACGTGGCAATCCGCACTGCAGACTCTTAGAAAGGCGGTGGGAAGGCGTAGTAACTATTTTCTGGACAATGTGGAAATAATTCTGCTTAGTTGTCATACCCTGTCTATTTTTGCGAATATTTTGACGCTGATTAGAGGGGATTTGGACTATGAAAACTGTGTAAAGTTGCAGTTTGGGGCCCCTGAAGCCGTGATAACATACATCAGAAAGGCTAAGAATTAAAAGGGAGGGAGAGACCCAAAGACGTGCTCTCGTCCGTGGAGAAAATCCGGGCTGTGATCTTTAAGGGGACCTTCAAGGGCACCGTCCAGGGGCCAAGCAGGGGGCCCGCAAGTGCCCACTGCAAACCCTCAGGGGGCCCTTGTGGCTGTTCAGGGGCTCATTGGTTCAATCAGGGACCACCATGTTCCCATTTGACTCCTTGTGTGTCAAAGAAGGGGCATCAGAGGTCTCATGTGGCAGCCAAGGGGTTCGTTAGGCCAATCAGCACCCATTGGGAGCCCATTGAACGGGAACTGGTGCTGACTTTGCAACATTTTTTAACCACATTTTTGGGGTGCCATGGGAACATACCGGCTTAAGTCCGAGACGTTTTCCGATTCTTAGGGGGGGGAGCAAAAATATGCCGTCCCCTCCGATTGAAGCAAATCCTGGCAATGCCCTTGTCATCAGTACACCGGATATTGTCATGGTTTAACCCTCTTCCCGGAGGGCTAGACGGAATGGCCGATTCCCGGCAGGGAAGAGGGCGGATTCCCCCCCCCCGAGATCTTAAGAATACGCATTCCATTTCATGGCAACAAACGGCAGTCGATTTGCCATGATGTAAACTGCTTCTTTATAAAAGTAACTTTCCAAAATTTTGAAATGGTTAGATACAGGGGCAAAAAAGTCCAAACCGGAGATATTTTTGGACTCGTTATAACTTTGATGAAATTGGTATGAATCGAGAGAATATTAATGGGAATTTTACCCTTGGCCCGCACATTTGAAATTTTGAGGAAATTCATGGGCGTCTGCAGGGCCTCAAAAATAGAAGGATCAGTTTTTTCAAAAACTGAATTAACGAAAAAGTTAAAAACAGTTTTTTATCTTCCACTGGTCATGTTATGCTGAAGAAGTACAAATCATATTACACTGTTAGCATAATGTTAGCATAGACGGTGCCAGGGGCATGGAAAAGGGGAAACTGTCATGGTCAGATATTCTTCAGGTCAGCTTACGACCTTTCACCTTAAATGACCTCCAATGGCCCTAGAGTCACTTTGGAGTGATGTTGCGTGCATTTTATATTGTTTGAAAACGTTGTCAACCATTTGAATTCACGTTATCCCTAAAATTCCATGTCACGGTTGTTGTGATGTAGGGTACGCACACTGACATTTTAGGTGATAGTTCCATGACCCGACCCGATATCAAGCTGAAACTCGATGTGCAAGTAGAGGGCTCCTTTCTATGCCACATACATTCTGGGTTTGGCATTTGAAAAAATAGCGCCAAAATAATTACAATGAAACCAGATTTTGATCTTTGGCTTTGACCCGGCCTTGTGAAATGTCGAAGTGTGTTCAGACAAACAAAATGGTATTTGCGTGCTTGATCAACTATTTACCTATACATCAAAATAAAGTTTTAAGTTTCATCTTAAAAACGCTATTTTTGACAGGCATTTTCCTGTTACCCACAACAGGGTCAAAAATAGCCTCAGGTGCCTCCCAAAAATGTTGCCTGACTCCGCCCCTGAGCAAAGCAGAATTATGAAATTTTGTAGAAGTACGTAGAAGAAATAGCTAGGAAAAGTCACCAAGTTTCATAAAGCTGCGTCAAAAGCACTAGGAATAAGTTAGCAAAAAATTCAAGGTGGGCGGATTTAGCCCCCTTGCCGGGAATTTAGATTATTGAAAGTGTACTTTCCTTGTTTAATGTTTGTCAGAAGGTGGTGTAGATGGCTAGTGAGAAACCATTTTTAATAGTGTCTTCAAAATTAGGAACAAGCTGGCTGTTTCATTTCCTGCTGGTTGATGCTGATTTAACTAGTAATAAGTCATAAAGAAGCAGCAAGTAATTTTAATTGATTAAAGTGTTTTGTAACACCTGCGAAGAAAACGTCTCACGTTCCGCCTCCTACGTTAGCTCAAACATTTCTTTATAAGTAAGTACAGATATTTTAAATGTGAGTACGGGCACGCAAACGGCACCAAAAGTTGTCCATTCTAGCACTTTCTGGGTCCAGAAACTCTTTAGCATTGCTAGGGTCCAGCTGAAGTCATGTGAGGTCAAGAGGTCAAATTGCCGCTGTGGGTCATTAAGTGATTTAATGCATGTTTATAAACCCAGATTTTCGTCTAAAGCTCGAAGAACTGACCGACTTCTTCTGTGAAACAGAATGGTGTTTATTTGTATATTTTGATATTTAGTATGTCAGCTGGTCAGTGGCCTAGAATAGGCCCAATGGCCTGAAATTTCGAGTTGAAATGGCACAGCTTCACCCCTGGATCACTAGCCACATCTGAAGCCTTTTCCCGGCGGGGGGGGCTGAATCCTCCCCCGTCGGGTTTTTTGCTTGCCAATTCCAGGCTTTTTAACGCAGCTTCACGAAAGTTGGCGACTGTTTTAGCTATTCTTTCTACGTGCCATGACAAAATTTCAAAATTCCTTTTTTGCCCAGGGGCGGAGTCAGGCAACGTTTTTGGGAGAATCCTCAAGCCATTTTTGGCCATGTTGAGGGTGAAAGGAAAATGCCTGCCAAAAAGAGAGTTTTTAAGATCGAACTTAAAACGTTATATGGATGTATAGCTAAATAGTTGGGCAATGTGCAGATATAATTCTGTTCACCTGAGGTCACTTTACAAGGTCAGGTGAAGGTCAAAAATCAAAATTTGGTTTTATTGTAATAACTTCGGCGCTATTTTTTCAAATGCAAAAAACAGGGGTACATATGACGTAGAAGGGCGCCCTCTACTTGTGTACCAAGCGTCAGCTTGATATCAGGTCAGGTCACGGAGGTATGACCTAAAATGTCCGTGCGCGTACCCTTTATCGCAATAGCCATGAAATGAAATTTCTGAAATAGAGTGAATTCAAATGACTGAAAACATTTACAGATAATATTAAATGAACTAAAGATCTTTTCAAGTGACTCCAAGATCACTGAAGGTCATTTAAGGTCAAAAGTCAAAAGTTGGTCTGAAGAACGTGTGACCATGACAGTTCCCCCTTTTTCATGTCCCTGGCACCGCCTATGCTAATATTATGCAAACATTGTAATGCGATTTTTACTTCCTTAGGATAACATGACTAGTAGAAGCCAAAAAAGTGTTTTTGCCTTTTTTGCTCATTCAGTTTTTTGGAAAATTAATCGTCCTTTTTTTAGAACCCTTATGAACGCCCATGAACTTTTTTCAAAATTTGAGAAGTGTGTACCAATGGAAAAAATTGTATCCATAATCTCTCGATTCATGTCAGTTTCATCGAAATCAGTCCATGAACAACGGAGTTATAAGAAGTCCAAAAATACCCCATTTTGACATTTTTGCTCCCCCTGTATCCACACCTTTCAGATTTTTCAAAATCCCTTTTTAGAAAAATATAGTTCACGTCATGGGAAATCGATTGCCGTTTTTTCCGATGAAATCGGATTTGAAGATCTCGAAATCTTGGGGGGGTCCGAATCCGCGCCCCCCCCCCTGCCCTGCCGGGAATCGACCATACCGTCTAGCCCTCTGGGAATAGGGTTAATGGACTCGTAGTGCTTTCTGGTCGGATTGTATCACATATCAGCAGGAAAGTACGCCAGACGGTCAAAAATACGGCACCGTAGATCAGTGTGATGACATTTTTTTCCCGTCATGACGTAGGATAACTTTCTGATTCTTTTTTTCACACAGAATACGTGTACTGTTTACTTACCTGTTCATTTAAAGACACATCAAGTTTCAGATCGCTGTCTCTAACGGTTTGGATTTTCCCGCACAAAAAATCGGATGGGAACAATGTATTGTCTCAGTGATTCGCGGGTTAACGCACTGATATGCTGGCATCTTGCATCATCATTCCGATTTCGAACCCCGAGACATGACACTCCTGCGCTGATACGGCCTTTCGACATCCTATCAAAAGCCTCGCGACCACGACAGTCCAACTCCTACTCCCTACCCCCTCCTGGAAGAAAAGCCCTGGCTCCCACCCAATTTTAGGGCTGACCGTCATTAAGGAGCAGTAAGGCCTGGCTGAAATGCGCGGTCCCGCAGCGTGCCGTAAGATAGTGGGTGAAATGAATGACGATACTGATCATTGGCATTTTCCAGATCTCGGAAGGAGTTGGCATGGCTAGAAGGCGACACGGAAGGCAGCAGGGAGCCACTCCGTGAGAAATGCGAGCAACGGCTGAGGGTCTTGCTACATAAGCTGCGGGACAGGACCAAGATGGAAACTTATGACTGTAAATGGACGTTGCTGTAGATAATCCGTTTGAATCGTGTAGTTGGAAAATGTGTTTTGAAAAAAGTCCCTGTTTTTATTCTCTGTTTTGTTTTGTTTTTGTAGCTGCAATGCCCCTTACGTTAGGCTGATGTTAGTATCCCAGGTTTGCAGGATTGTAGGAAATATTTCGCGTTTGGAAGGGATTTCAGTACGTCCTTCCATATCCTTGCCACGCACTGCTCCATTGAAACAACCGGTGAGCCATCCTTGCGATCCAGCCTTCAGTTTTGCCTGCGGGAATCCCAAACGCTGAAGCCTTTATAGTTGCTGACTTTAAAGGCCTGAGTATGTTTGTGATTTTCATTGCTGCAGAACCAGTAGATGTGATAAACGTTTTTATTCGGCTGTGAAGCGAGTGACTGGTTTAAGTGTTGTTATACGAAAACTGATCATTTCATTGTGACCAGATGCTTTTGTCTCCGATCCGCACTATGCGTTCTGCGGACTGACCCGATTGTACCCGATTGACCCGATTGTACCCGAAAGGACTGACCCGTGTGCACCGTTTTCATCTGAGGCATACGTCCGCGAACTTTGCGCAAAGACTGGCTGCACCTTTGACAAGGTTGCCATTTCGTCAGAGGCGGAAGGGAAATTTTTCAAGTTTGAGCGCGAGGAGGACTGGTACACCCTGAACCTCGCAAGTCGCCGAATTTCAGTGTCCGGCGTCTCTGTGGAGGCGGGGCTCTGTGCTTGGGCGGTGACCTTTCTGGTTTTCAGCTTAAAGTTTCCAGCGCGAGACCCAAAAACCTCTGTGTACTGATGAATAGAGAGATGATGGGCATAACCGGGGCGCCGACGCTGAAATCCTGTCGCTCTGAACTTTCTTCGCGAGCTGTAGGTCAAAGCCGAAGGTTCATGGAGCAACTTCTGCAGCGCAAGCTGTGAGTGCCTGCACCTCCAAGGACGCCATGCAGGGAGTCCCTGACAAGCCCTCCCTGTGGATAGAGGTATTCTGCAGCGCCAGCTTGTGCTTTTTCCATATAATTACATGAGGTTTCCTGTGCATATGGTAACTCCTTGTCTTATAAGTGCGTTTTGTGCCTTGTAAACGTTTGTGTCTTGTAAATGCTTTGTAAAACGGCTCAGAAGAACACGCAGGCCATTGGTTTGCGGGTTTAGTGGAAGCTTGTTACTAGTCGGTAGAAATACTGGCTTCTGACTCGAAAAATGAGCAGCGGCGCACAGAAGCGTGCTCCAGAACGAGGCGTGGACTCTTAACAGCGCTTCTCAGTCCACCAACCTCCCTAGCTCTTCCCTTGTTTTTGCCTTGCTTAACTTACCAGGTCTCGGATAATGAAATAAGTTTGAGACACCAAGCATGCTCACCGGAACAAGTCGTGGCCTTATTAGATTCAATAAACGAAAGCTGAGCAGGCCAGAAACGAGACAGCTGTCCGGTTAATCAGGCAGAGGCCGGTATCGGTATCAGCTGCCGCATACGCAGTTTTGCGTTCTGGCTCATTTGACACTGAGCCTGGTCAGTATTTTTTGCGGTGTGGCTGACCGGGCAAGACGGGACAATAGACTCCTGGGCGACAATAGATAATATGCGACGATAGACACTAGACTCCTGGGCGCGCAAAACGGGACAGAAAAGGCGGATGTTATCGCCGGCAGAGGCGCTGACGTCTGCCGAAACCACAATGCGGCGGATGAGGTGGAAAAGAAGGAATACGTTGGCGGGAAATTCATGGCGACTGACATCGCTGCTCGCTCTTGAACGAAGATGTCCCTAACCGGCGAAACAAACGTTATTACTGATGCCGAAGCTGTCAAAGGAGTTTAGGGGCAAGCTCAGAAGGATAGCAGCAAAGTGTTTCTGTGCTTCCGTTCCATGCCCAGAGGGAATTTATACTGAGTATCGAAGCAAGTTAAGTCAGGAGTTTTGAAAACGGACGGCAGTTGTGTGTCGAAGCAGTTCATGCTACAAGAAAGCACTTGGCAAACAACGCTGACGACGCAGTTATATATATGGCATATACACACACGCACGCACACACACACACACACACATATATATATATATATATATATATATATATATATATATATATATATGTGTGTGTGTGTGTGTGCTATCCCACTGCCCAGGGCACACTAATGAAATTTGTTGCCTTCCGATGTGGCATCATAAAATATTGTCGAAAATCGCTGCCACAAACAGTCTGCTGCACTGCAGCGTACGGACATAACAAGACATGATAGATGTGTGGGGGCGCAGTGAAGGCAGGGACACAATCATTCACTGGTTTTGGGGGTGTGACCAAGTTATATCTTTGGATCAACATTCGCGAATGGTTGAGTGGCTTGGATAGAGTGAAAAGGCTTTTTCTTGGCAAGCGGAGGGTATTATTAGGTTCAGGCGATGGTAAGTTAGTTAACCATGCCATTGTTATTGGCAAAAGTATAATCAGTTGTATCAGCAATTAAAATATTGGGCGCTTCATAGCACGCGTTCAGAATGGGAGAATTACGGGGAAATCATCCCAAAACAGAACAATAATTCGGAGAAGTTAATCATCAAGCGGGGGCGTTAGGCCACGCTATCCATGGGCCACGAGATTGTGGGAACGTAAGGGTCGAATTAAACGTTACGTTTCTTACGAAAGGACCTGTTCTCTGCGGTGTGTGAAATGTGTGAGTGGACGATGTTATTCTGCTAAAGCCACTGTTTGTTCGTGAAGGTGGAAATGTTTCGACGGAATGGTATTAAATGAAAAAGTACCGTGGTCGGTAGCTCAGATGGTAGAGCACTCGCCTCCCCGTCTTGGCGAGACGGGTTGGATTTGCCCCGGCGTTTGATATTTGAACGGCAGGTCAGCTGGCAGCTGGCCAAAAAGGGTCATATTGATAACCTTACGGTCGTGTCGTACTTTGGCGGCACGTTAAACTTTGGCTACAGAATCTGCCGTCACCGGGATCCGGTGTAGGATTCGGAGTCTGTACAACAAACTATGCTTAGGACGAGCTCCGATTCGTAATATCGCCCCAGTAACCGTTCGGATCAAATTTATTTAAAAAAACAAAACAAAGATATCCAACGGATAGATGAACGCCTGCAAATAGTCCTACTCGTGTAATTTCTCTGATTTGGTGAATATTTACGCTGGAACGCCGAGTGAAAGATATAGCGATTTCTGCGCCATTGCGCCGCGGACGCCGGCGCCAAACAGGGGATGAAAATGATGGGCAGTAGTTTTGGCATTCCTTTATTTTGGTGGAAGAGGTCCTCGTAGTCTGTGTTTTTTTGGTATTCGGGGTTCGTGTTTTGATTTGTTATTTTTAGTTTTTGAAAAAAAATCATTAGTCACGAAAATGCACAACTGATGGAACTTTATGTCGAAAACCTTTTTTTGCAAACTTTCGCAGTTTTTAGAAACTTTCTGATCTTATTCTTATCACGAACAGCTTTGGGAGCCAGGTCTGGTATTTTCCATCCCTTCCTAGTTGTTCATCACAGATTTTGAGACCTGTGCATTTTTTCTTGTCAGTCATTGGTGGCCTGACCTCAGGCCAATGCGCGGAGGTCAGTAATTGTTTGAAGATTCGTCACTTCGTACCCAAAATGTCACAAAAATCTTCAGTTTCCGAAAAAAACACTTGCTGAAAATGGGCTTCATTGCAGGTCGATGGCCAACAACCTTCCGAAAAAAACTGAGGTAGTAAATTTGTTGCACATATCAGTATCTCTAATCCTATTAAGGTTCGCAAAAGGTACAACGTTTTTGTGGACATCTGTCCATTTGGCCTGACTTAGGTCGAAGACCCCACATTACCTGAGGTCGGAACTTTGGCACAAGATGCAGAAAGGATCATACAAAAGTTACCCAAATTTTGTTACTCTGTGTTTGTTTATTTTCTCGTGTTGTTTGATAAACCTCGGGGGGGGGGCAGCCGGGTCTGAATGAAGCCAATAGATCAGCGGAAGTACAAACAATGCTCTAAAAGATTTCAAATAGTTTTTCGACCGCTTCGTATGACCGTTTTCTTTCCGGCTGAATGCATTGCATCACTTTCAGCATGGTTACGTAATGCTAATGACGTACGGTTAGCTAATGGAGTACAGTTGGTCAGTCATCGGTGTCAGTGTGCGTTGTGAAAACATTCTGTTAACGTTTTTAGATCACGAACATTTTAACAGACCAAATCGCCGCAGCGCACACAACACCCTGTCTGCCGATCTCTGCCAAACGCCACCCTCCGATCTTCTGCTCCGGTTGGCGACAGGGGGGTCGGAGCGTTATCTGCCTCCGAGCAAAGGTCGCCCGAAAGGGCCGGGTGACATTTCGGAGCTGGGCGTCAGCCTATCACGTTCGCTGCCCCCGGTTTGGTCCGGCTAAATCGCGGCGATCTCGTTGCCCTGTCAGCGGTCGGCAGCTTAGATACATACCGAGCCACCTCAGCCAACAGAGCAGTGGGCGGCGGAGACTGACGTCATAGCCTCCGACACGCCACGCGCCGTCTGGCTGTTGTGTACAACGGCTCGTATTATATTCCAGCTGTCGCTGCGCGAAGACCGCCTCCTCGCAGGGACTCTAAGCAGATTCCTCACTGAGAGGTAATCGCATTGTTTTCGTCTCGAGGGGCATTAGGGACGAGCGGCACGTCGCAGTCACATCGGTAGGACCCATGTGATCGAATAAGGCAGCGACGCAACGAACGCCAGTGCTCGTTTACTGATTTGTTCGCCAGAGGAGTGTCCTGTCTTGCAAAGGTCCTAAATTCTCCTCGAATGTACGGATGACGCCAGTGGCGAAAATGACTTAACATAAATGACAGAAATGACCTAGAAATATCCTCTTCGTGAACAGAAAACCTGATTGGGCTGCCAGTACTCGACGGACTCCTGTTAGTCGTCGATAAGGCATTTTTTCCTGCTTAACAGTTTCAGCTATAGCCCCGAGATATCATAATTTAGCAGTCGCCTCTCCTGGCCAGGGGTCCGGTCTTAACGTAAAAAGAGACACATGAATGACATGACATAGCAGGAATTATGCCTGACTGTTGCCAGGATTTCGCGGCGGTCCGTGACCGTCCGGTGACAGACCGTGGCGACGCAAGTATTTTTAGCCGCGAGGCCAGGTCCGTAGGTCCGTACATACACTGATCGATTCAAGAGCCCTAAACACAGCTCGATCTCAGAAATCTCGTCGTAGACGTTTCGCAGGCCAGAGATTTGTCGATGTTGGCGAACCGGAGCATTGCTGTTTGCGTCGGCAATATGCAGGGACGGTTTACATGAATCTGGGCTGAGCGCACAGGGTAACAGTGTTTGTGGTGTCTGACGAACAGTCACAGTCTTTTTAGCTGATTGATAAGGTCCTTGCTACTATATTACATGATTGATAAATGAGCCGGTTCCCCTTGGATCAATAATTTAAACAAAACAGTGGGCAAAAGTTTAAATACCGTAGCCTCGGTTTGCTTGTGCTACACACACGAGGCGGAATCGCTAAGCAGAAATGGTGTTATGGTAAGATGATGAGCAGTCGTTCCGGAAAACGCAGGTTGGAATCTAGCCGGTGGCTCAAAAGTCAACTGCCCTTTTTCCCATCGTCTCATTATTTTTCTTATGATTACGAAGGAAAATAACCATCGTGATGCATGTCACCCATGATGGAAGTTAACATTCCACGGATGGGATCATAAGAACCACTCGCCCTTCGGTTTTCTTAGGACAGCCAAAAATCGAAAAGACGATTGGCAAATTGGGGTTCACCCCCTGACGGTTATGCACCAAATCATCTTCTATGACCTAAATGAACTCGATCCCTGAGATATTGGAATGTTTTGTCCATGTTTAAATCACTTTTGCAATTAAGCTTCAGATATTTTTGGAACATTTGTAATGTAGTGTGTTTGTTGGAGTAGGCCTTCGGTGATTCTGGTTCAGCAGATATTCACCGCGTTAAAGCAGGCTTAGCCCACTCCATTTACCCCCTATCACTTTCATCTTTCCTCTGGCACGCAAGTCCAAGTGCTTGTTTTTCAAGCAAATCCTAATTTTTGCCGACACTCGCGAACTTGTGAGCGCCGCACCATCTGGCCCTGGGGAACGTCAACAACGGTCTGGGTTCAGCGGTGCATCGCGTGGAACTAAATCGAGTTTACTAGATGAATGAAGACCTGATGTAGGCTTAAACGATTTTTCCGCGAAACATATGATGGCAAAATTACTGTTTTTGGCAGCGTTTTCGTGTAATCCCACGAGCGATATCAATATCGATATTAATAACGAACGAGCGGTGTCAAACATTACTCGTGAATTAGGCGCACATTTCCTACACAGAAATTTTTGGAGAACCTTTCGCACTCAGGCTGTTTTCCCATTAGCCGTCGGAGTCTGACGCATTAGTGTGAGATCAGTGCCGAGTCCCTATCCGAACTTTGTGCTGGGCTAATTGTCAGGCAGCGTTGTTTGCCGGAGATCGGGATTTACCATGTTACCGGCAGTGACCCACACATGTTACCATACTCCTGCAGTGTCCAACAGCATCCTCTTTGGAGAAGGAACACGCTAATTCAGTTTAACCCTATTCCCGGAGGGCTAGACGGTATGGTCGATTCCCGGCAGGGGGGCGGATTCGGCCCCCCCCCCGAGATCTCGAGAACTACTCGTCCGATTTCGTTGCAACAAACGGCAATCGATTTGCCTTGACATGAACTACATTTTTATAAAAGAAATTCTCAAAATTTCGAAATTTGTAGATACAGGGAGGCAAAAATGTCAAAATGGGGGGTACTTTTGGACCTCTTATAACTCCTTCGTTTATGGACCGATTTCAATGGAACTGGCATGAATCGAGAGATTATGGATAAGACTTTTACCATGGGTCCACAAATCTGAAATTTTGAGGAAATTCATGGGCGTTCACAGGGTTTCAAAAATAGGAGGATTAATTTTCTAACAACTGAATGAACAAAAAAGGCAAAAACACTTTTTTGGCTTCTGCTAGTCATGCTATGCCAAAGAAGTACAAATCGTATTGCAATGTTGGTATAATGTTAGCATAGGTGGTGCCAGGGACATGAAAAAGGGAGAAATATCATGGTCACACGTTCTTCAGATCAACTTGTGACCTTTGACCTTAAATGACCTCCAGTGACCTTGGGGTCACCTGGAATGATCTCGTGTACATTTGATACTATCTGTAAACGTTTTCAATCATCTGAATTCACTCTATTCCAAAAATTTCATTTTCTGGCTATTGCTATATAGGGTACGCGCACTGACGTTTTAGGTCATAGCTCCGTGACCCGACCTGATATCAAGCTGAAACGTGGTACACAAGTAGAGGGTACCTTTCCACGTCATACATATTCCGGGTCTGGCATTTGAGAAAACGTTGCTGAAATTATTGCAAAAAAATAAATTTTGACTTTTGACCTTGACTTGACCTTGTAAAGTGCCCTCAGATAAACAAAATTTTGTGTGCACATTGCCTAACTATTTATCTATACATCCATATAAAGTTTCAAGTTATAGCTTTAAAACTCTGTTTTTGGCAGACATTTTCCTTTTACCCTGAACATGGCCAAAAATGACCTGAGGTTCCTTCCAAAAACGTTGTTTAGCTCCGCTCCTGAGCAAAGTAGAATTTTGAAATTTTGTCACAGCGCGTAGAAAGGATAGCTAGGAAAAGTCACCAAGTTTCGTGAGGCTGCGTCAAAAAGCCTGGAACTGGCAAGCAAAAAACCCGAGGGGGCCGATTCAGTCCCCCCTGCCGGTAATAGGGTTAAGGGGCACCTTGATCTGCGGAAGACAACGCCCATGGTTCTCCATTCGCTGGGCGAAATTGAAGCTACCGTTTTAATGAACCTTAGGTAATTTTCCAACTTGCATATTGTTAACTCATCCTGCGTAAAAGCCATGCTCCACCAAAGCCAAAATTGCCGAGTAGATCCGCTGTAGCCGACTTCTAATTGCCTGTGTAATAGTTGAATTAGTGACGACTTCGCTTGCGCCAGCCTTTCTCGCGAGTTAGTCACAGAGAAAATCTTCTAAGTCCAACTTCTGTTCACTTCAGTCATTCGCCAAACACCTATTCCGGCACCCACACTATACGGGGATCCTTCCACTATGCCTTGAAAATCACATGTGTCTCCATGACGACGAGCGTGACGCTATTTGTGCTCCCTACAAACGGAAACGATCTGGGCCAGGAGGTACAAAAATGGCGTGACGTCAACCAATGGGAGACAGTGACGTCATCAAACAAGGCTCGTAAGCCCGTGGAGTGAGGAGTTCTAGACCGATCAAAGTTGGCGACATCGTATAGCGATTCCAAGAAGCTCCAGACGCTAGTCTGCATTGTTTGTCGCTTGCACTGACTTTTGAACGGGAAGTATCGAGTCACATTACTGATGAAGAATGTCACTAAGCGCAACATTCCCATTGTTGAAAGCGAGAAGACCTTAGGCATCCCAGGCGCCTTTGTCTGAGTACCTCAAACTTTGCCTTGAACGGCTGAACAATGGGACCGTCGTACAGATGGAAATATTCATGGGAACTCTTTAGAATTGCACTTCAAACTACTTTAGAACCAAGAATTTCTGGGCCAGGAAAATTGTTTTGTTACACTCGCTCCACAGTTACGACTTTCTGGACACAAGTTTTCGGTCCCGAGGCGCATGTCTGGAGATCTCACGCAAGCATTTTCAGGCGCGTGAGGGACTGGGAGCGCAACCGCCGAAAGGCTGTGGTGATACGTCACACGTGACCGTGCTGCCCATCCTGTAAACTGCTATCCACAGCAACAGCGAGCCGCGTAAGGGCTTGTGGGTGTCAGCCGTCATTCCCGCGATGTTATCCAGGTCGTCATGGCACGGCCGTCCAGGGGTTCGGTCACGGGAGGAAGCAGCAGCGAAGTTCGTGTTGTGTCGACAGCCAGTGAACTTTCTTGCGAGCAGCAGAACACATTTTCTGTCCCTGGTTAAAGGGAGACTCGTCTCAGACAACTCGTCAGTCTTCTAACACTAGAGATGTAAGGCATACTGGTCCCTGGCCCCCAGCTGCGGTGCTAAAACCAGACCTCAATGCTGAACATCATTTGAGTCAAGAAGGCAGTAGCTGTTTTCATTACGTCCCGTCCGTCTTTTCCGTGGCCAATAACGCCAGATACCGGCGCCGGCTCGACAGCCCTCGTTTTCCCCCCCGCGTCTGAGAGTCAGGTGGGGGGAAATCCGGGGCCCCTGCTTCAGCCTCAACACTACACGGTCTGCCTGCAAAACAGGCCGCAGCGTCCTTTCATACAAGACGCGAATACGGCCTTGTTAAAGCCCGCGCCTGGGGTCGCCGAGTCCACTTCGGATTCCTGGACTCTCGCGAGCCCGCCGGAGCTCGTGGCCGGCACATGATTGGCCTCCAGCGAGCCGCTTCTCGGAGGCAGTTGCCCCCTGGGTCATGCGACTGCAAAAAGACAGCTACGGCCTTGATTGCTCTGCCGATGCTGCGCAATCGCTGCTCACCATGGCGGCTGGATAATGCAGATTCGGCTTCCCGTGCTGCGGACGCGGGATATCACCAGCTGGCATTAGCAGCGTGTTAGGCCAATGCGGCGGAAGAGAGCACCGTCTAGCGACGTGTTACTGGGCTCGAACCACGGCAACTGAGATGGTGTGTGCACGGGCGTGACTTATATGAGCAGGTTCTCTGCACTTCTCACTTATTCGTCATGCTTTTCATACTCTTGCTCGGGCATATTGCATCATCTACTCCAGAACAGCAGGGAGCAGCAAAGTAGTAACATGGCAAAGGGACCACGAGCCAGAAGGGCAGACGGATAGATTCATGTATGCTGCGTCGTGCCTTATGTAACGATCGACAGGATACTGTGGCAAAAACAAGACGGAGCAAGTACTTATTCAGTAAAAAGAGGGAATGGCAAACCACGATTTGTTGAGCCGCCCCTGACTGGGGGCAGTTAACCGTCCCTCTCATGTTTTTTGTTCCAAGATTGCGAGAGAATGAACGAATGCAGCCCCATGAAACGTTGTGTACCTTTTGCTTGATCATTTTTACACCTTGTGTTAAACTTTTGGCCTTAAGTCTAGTCAGGTGTCTGACCTACGTCAGTTCAAGTGAACCTATGTCTAAAAACGTTTAGCGCGCTCTAACGTTTTTGGAAAACATGATATCACGATGAAACTTCCAGGGACTAGAGATCTTGATAGATGCAACAAATCCGCTCTCTCAGATTTTTTGGAATTTTTCGGGCCATTGACCTAAAGTCAGTCCCATTTCAAGACATGTCGTCGTTTTTTTTCGCAATTTGACGGGATTTCCCAGCACACTGTTTAATGTGAAGTGATGCAAACATCCATTTGCCATCAATGGACAAAGCATCAATAACTTCCAGCCATTGACCTGACGTCAGATCACGAATAACTGTTATGAGCCAAAATGCACCGTCGTCAAAATAGTCGATGAACTACTCAGAACGGGTCGCAAATGGCATAATTGGATCGCACAGTGCCGAGTAATACCAAGAAGTGCAAACGATTTCAAAAGAAAATCGCATGTTTTGGAAATAAACAGATTCTCGCGAATAAAGCCCCGCCAATTGTGTAAATTGAAACTACCAAATTTTTCAAAAAATTAAGCATGACAGACCATCACAAAAACCAGTAGGATGAAAAAATCACATGAAAAGGCCTATGTCGCGAAAATAAAGAAAAGCTCAAATTAGCTCCCGTTAATTCCATACCACGTTTGGCTGCGGCGTCCGTCGGCAGTGGGCACGAAAATCGCCGTGTCCTTAATTCAACGTTTTGACGCATATATGAAACAAATCAGAGAAATTAGGTGCATGTAGGCACCTGAGGATTTTTACCTGTTCATTGGTGCCTTTACCTAGACCTTATTAACCACAGTCCTTGAGATCCAGGTCGCTTCTCGGTTTCATGCAGTCGGCTGCGAGAAAACGTTTATAGAGCGCGAATGGCTTACATATTGTCCGAAACTAAAAATAAGACCAGTTTCGAGCACTTCTTGTCACGAGCTTTCCACCAGTAGGCTTATTGTTATCGTGCGACCAGCCGTTCGTGAGTTAGAGGGGTGGTCATCAGCCATCCCCCCAGGCCAGCGTGATCGGCACCGACTGCCAGTCGGGCGCAGGTTAATGCCCAATATAGTGCTGGTACTTGTAGATCCGAGAGACCAAAAAGAAGAGTAATTATTGTAGTTACCACCCACAATCAATCCTAGACGGAATCCGATATAAAATACGAGTTTTCACTTTTTTCTTAAACGCAAGCAATAACTATTGATATTCGCGCTGAAAAAGCCAGCCATTGCCAAAGAACCAAAGATGCACTTGGCTCAGAATACAATACGCCTCATTTTGCATTCATCACCAGAAGTTTGTCTCCCCTCCACGCAGCCGCCGCCGTCGGTCGTCTCTGGTGTCACACCGCCTCAGGAGATCGGTAACTCACCGCACCGCTGCTCGTCCCGGCCGTCCGGGCAGTCGTCTCTGGTGTCGCACCGCTTCAGAATGTCGATGCACGAGTTGCCGCACGAGAACTCGTTGCTCAGACATCCTGTCGATAGGAGATGGGGTCACATGGTCGGCAGAAAGTCGCCGCGCGACTGAAACGCGACCATGGCCCGTTTAGCTTTAACAATGAACGTAGCCGCTTTCACGTGAGCATGTATATCCATGGCGGTTTCTGCATATATGATAGGTGCATGCATAATTTTGAGTTATCTATCCTGGTTTTAGACCCATTTTTAGCATGAGTTTAACTTGATCGAAGGTGTAACATGCGACAAGCACTCGAAGCAGACAGTCCACTGTCATTGTAGTTTTTAGTTTATGGCATAGAGCATTGGTCATCTCTCAAGAGTTACACAGACTGCAGCCAAGCACTCATAATAAAGTAACGTCGCTGCATTATACCCGGCTGTTCTACGTTCTACGTATTTCAGCACTGCCCCGCACGACATGATTTATTTCCTTCAGCGTACCGGGTTAATTTGCTTTTTAAATTGAATGGCTCGGCAACGCACCAGCGAGTATTTCTCGGTGAAAGGCGCAGTTCCAGGCCTGTAGGTCTCCCTCGGATACTTAATAGCTTTTACGAGCCGTTGCAGTGATGGAAATTGCGAACTAATGGCGACATTCTATAACGTCCTTTAAACGGTATTGGAATTAACCGTCAGAATATACCATGGTGTAAACTGGAAAATGTCACATCCTAGCACGTTGACAACTCTTGCACAAATGTACCTCTTGCTTCTCTTCGCTGAATACATTCACAAGTTTTCAACACGAGCATATATTAATACAAAGCAAAAAGGATGCATTTAAGGCTCTCTGGGGACACTTTTGGTGATTCGATAGAGAGGCAGCACAAGATTAATATTCACGACTCAGTCATGGTGAACGTTGAAAGGACGCGTTCAACTTCGCACCTCTACCAAGGGGCCGCCCTGACGGGAATGAGCCATGGCGGTTTCGACTGGGTTCCTTTCCATGCACAGAAATGTACAATGTTTTAAAATGTCCAAGACTGGGGAACGAATCTGCCCCCCCTCCAACTGCAAAACAACCACAGGACACGCAGTCATGAAATTCCGTTTTCTTCTGTGAGGGAACAAGCTGCCTGTTGAGGGCTCGGCTTGCTCCTGAAGTCCTACTAACCGCACAGCGGAACCGCCTCGTCGGCGCCGTTGGAGCAGTGCGGCACGCCGTCACAGGTCAAGTTGCGGCTAACGCACTCTAGCGGCGAGCACTGGAAGCTCGCGCCCGTGACGTCACAGCTGACGTTGGCTGTCGAGGGGATGACGTCTGACGACGGTGATGGCGTCTCGGAGGGGACCTGAGCGAGCACGGCGGTGAAGGTTTATCAGAGCCGAACCACACAACTCTGCACCAAGCGACAACGGGACGCCCGTCTCGCAAATCATTGTCAGACAAGAGTAAGTCAGTAAAGAGCGGGAAAGCAATGGACCTGGTGATTTCAGCGTGTTGATCATTTTGTGTTTTGAGACCCAGTGCAGCATAAGGGGATTTATAATGTTAATCTCCCATTTTTATTGCACCAACAAAAGTATGTGACATACGCAACCTAATTTTAGGGTGTTTCTGTTGGGAGTGGTAACATAACCACAGTGTGATTGGCTTGTGTATACGGTGAACCTTCACTCGTGTAGTAAAGGAAGTACGAAGTCGTATTCTAAACCCTTATTGAAAGTATCAGTACTGTGAAGGAGGAATGAACGATTGAATGACGCAGAAATTAACGGCATTGCAATAAGAATGGGTATTGCTAAATACAACAAATATTCCCCTGGTGCCGTTAATTCAGCTATAGAATTTGACCGGTGGCACGGGTTAGATTACGTTACAAGTAAAGTGAGTGCACCAGATCATTTGCGTCATGTGTAGTTGTACTCGTGTGTTTGATGGTGTAAAAAGGAACACAGTGGTGCAGAAACATACTACAGAGACATCAATAAATTTTTACTTTCTGTTCTGTTTGCAAACAACCACGACGTCACAGGCAGCAGACTTCTGGTCAGTTTTAGCCAGCCATCGTGACATCATCGTGACACGATGTCACGATGGCTGTCGATAAAAACGCGGCAGCAGACAACAGTGTAAGCCGCTCATCTTGGCCGTGAACTCACCGGTTTCTGTTGTTGATTCCGCGGTTGATTTGATGAAAACCAGGACTAAATGCACGGAGACGAACAGCAGGTGACAGTTACTTCCAGGCTGTCCAGCCATAGCTGGAAGCTCATTCGTCTTTCAGCACACCTGCGAGCAAGTAGGGGCAGAAATAGCTTTTACATTTCAGTCGCATCTTGGGACTTATCAGAGCTGCGTTAAAAACGTAAATTTCGAATAATAATAAACTACCTGGCTCTGAATACGAGCACGCAGAAAGGACTACGATATCGAAAAGTTGGCGTTTTACATCTGTATGTTACGCTACTATCCATTAAATGAGTGTCAGCTTGGATTCTGACACGCTTCATCACAGGAAACGAGCGGCTTTTCACGGGCCGAACGAAATGACATCGAGATGAGCCCTTGTTGGAGTACAATCCGGCAAGAATTACTCGTTACACAACAGAACGGACTCAGGAGTCGTTGGGGTCTTGTCTGATATTGCATTGGTTTCGTCTCCGTTCTTCCCCCGCGACTGCTGATGATCACAGGCGTTCTTTTTTGCTTCCTGAGGACTGTTTTGAAGTGTGTTCTCCCTAACAGCATCACGAAATGAGCAGATCCCACCCTTTCCGAAAACTACTCTCGTACGTACATTACTACACTCAACGTCTCCACCAATTCGGTCGCGTTTCCTCTCCAAACAATAAACAGACGGCTCACGTCCTGGCCAGCCTCCGAACAACGAAGCCGTCTTTCAGTAGTTTCCTGTTTTGGTGACGGACACGCTGGAAAACACCGCCACATCGGCAGACCAATGTCCGGTACCATTCCGGGAGCCTTAACCCTATTCCCGGCAGGGGGGGCTGAATTCGCCCCCCCTCGGTATTTTTGCTTGCCAATTCTAGGCTTTTTGACGCAGCTTCACGAACCTTGGTGACTTTTCCTGGCTATTCTTTCTACGTGCCGTGACGAAATTTCAAAATTTTATTTTGCTCAGGGGCCAAGGCAGCGTTTTTGGGAGGCACCTCAGGCCATTTTGGCCATGTTTAGGTGAAAAATGAAATGTCTGCTAAAAACAGCGTTTTTAAGATAGTACTTAAAACTTAATATGGATGAATAGCTTAATAGTTGGACAATGTGCAGATATAATTTTGTTCGTCTGAGGTCACTTTACAAGGTCAGGTCAGGGTCAAAAGTCAAATTGTTTTTTTGCAATAATTTTTGCGCTGTTTTTTTTTTCAAATGCCAAACCCGGGATAAATATGACGTGAAAAGGTCCCCTTATTTGTGTATCAAGTTTCAGCTTGATATCAGTTCGGGTCACGGAGCTATGACCTAAAATGTCAGTGCGCGTACCCTAAATCGCAACAGCCACAAAATTAAATTTTTGAAATAGAGTGAATTCAAAGGATTAAAAACCTTTACAGACAATATTAAATGCATACGAGATCATTCCAAGTGTCTCCAAGGTCACTGAAAGTCATTTAAGGTCAAAAGTCACAAGTTGATCTGAAGAACGTGTGACCATTACAGTTCCCCTTTTTCATGTCCCTGGCACCGCCTATGTTAACATTATACAAACATTGTAATGCGATTTGTACTTGTTTAGCATAACATGACTAGGAGAAGCCAAAAAATTGTTTTTGCCTTTTTTGTTCATTCAGTTGCTAGAAAACTAATCCTCTTATTTTTGAAACCCTGTGAACGCCCATTAATTTTCCCAAAATTTCAGAATATGTGTGATAATGGTAAAAGTTGTATCCATAATCTCTCGATTCATGCCAGTTTCATCGAAATCGGTCCATAAACAAGGGAGATATAAGACGTCCAAAAATATACCCCATTTTGACATTTTTGCCTCCCTGTATTCACACCTTTTAAAATATCAAAAATTTCTTTGTTGTAAAAATGTAGTTCACGTCATGGCCAATCGATTGCCGTTTGTTGCGATGAAATCAGATACGTAGTTCTCGAGATCTCGGGGGGGGACCGAATCCGCCCCCCCCCTGCCGGGAATCGACCATACCGTCTAGCCCTCCGGGATCAGGGTTAAAATGTCGGTCTGCTCAGATGCGCTAATACCGTATGCAGCCGCCAGAGAGACTCGGTGTACAACTGGAACGGGACAAATCTCCTGCTGTCTTGTCCGACGGCCGGAGACGTTGTGTGAAAATTGCGCTGTGTGCCTTTTAGTCAATGTTCCGACTGTTATGATCATGGACCCGAGGTCATTCCTACCGACAGCAACAAAAGTGCACGTCGCGGCGCGAGGGAGGCGCGCTGCTCGCAGGGCCGTGCTGGCCGCGATTTTTCAGTCCGACGGGTCTCCTGTCGCCGACTTAATTGGCACTTAGGGGCGAGCTGGCACCTCATGGCTGGCTGCAGCTGCATTCGGAGGCCGGTTCCACCGTCATAGGCTCACCCCTTCGGCCGCCAGTTCCAATGACGCCCTGCGACCATGTATTTCCCCAAATCAGGCGACCTTATCCGGCATCAGTACTGCATTTTCTGCCTGCATAGTTCGCCCCATTTCCACGTGTTACTGGACACAGTCCCGACGTCAAGTCCCTTGCAGTATCGCGCCGGAGCTGGTCGCCTCTCCGGCAGTGCTTCGACTTCCGCGTGTTGAGAAACATGTGCGCTTTATATGACGTCGATATCTCTAAACACCACATAAGAAATGAGAAAGTTCAACTGCGATCGGGTACATTTGAATAAACTCGTCGTATAACCGAGACAGCGCCAGACTGACGTCATTCCAGAATTTGGACGCTTCTTGAAACTCACCTCAGTGTAAATTATCCATCGGCAAATCTCGCCAATGTTCTTGAAGAGAACTTTTGTAGTCCGACGTGGATGGTGTTCTTTACAGGTCCCAGGCTGGGAAAACAGAATCCAATAAATATAGATTCCCATCAATATTCATCACCACATGTTATGTGAACTGGAAATCGAAAAATGGAGGACACGGCCTGACCGACAAGTTTGATGAATAATAATTTCTGAAAACAAACTAACCTCAGCATCACCTCGTTAAATGAAAAGGCTGATTCGTGAAGACGAGTTGAAAGCTTCGGAGAGCAAGCTAATCCAGCACTGTCCTGGTGTATTTCCGTACACACGACCGCTTTGAAAGGGTCGGGTTTGGACCGGATGATGCGTATCTCCGTAAACCAACGGTCAGATCGGAAAAATCAATCACCGTTCGAAAGGCCTAGTCAGCCTCATTTTAAAACAATCCAGGTGATCCTAATTCCGGTTATCCCTGATGTCACGGGAAGGTCACAATAGGTCAGAATCTGACCCATTTTGATTCCTGTTTGGACAGCTCTGGATTGACCTATTTCAAAACAACCAGTCTGACCGTAGTTCGAGTCAATAATGGCGCCACAGTAAGATCAAAATAGGTCGCAAACAACCTATCTCCTCATATCCCTAAAACCAATGATCCCAACCAACATGATTTAGGTCCCCTGTGGTAGTTCTGGTCCAGTTCATCCCAAACCAGCCATCTGACCTTAGTTCAGTCAATTCTGACGTCACACGCAGGTCAAAATAAGTCAAGCTTCAACCATTCTCATATCTCGTGAGCCAATGCCATTCAAACTCCACTCTGCTTCGTATCATCTCAGAATACACCAATTGACCCTTCTTTCTCTTCCTCGTCCTCTCTTCATGTCACACAACTGAACCGAAAGAAGGCATCTGTCATAACAAAATACATTGTCGATAAATCATAAAACGATCACGGAACTGCGTACCGTGGCGCGACCGATGTAACGTTCCGTGGTACGAACTGAGTCGGTCTGGCACATCCCGATTTACTTTAAGAGAACGGGTACTCAAAAACCGAAAGCAGATTGCCTGGACCCCACTTTCCAGTTCATGAAAATCGGACACGTTCTTCTCATGAGGTCGCGACAAAGGCGAGACAGGTAATGACGGGTGACTGAGCTACGCTATTTGTTTCTGGGAGTTTCGAAATACGCACTAAACGTGTCATGGTTTAACACGTCTAAAATGTGGTTGGATGCCATTATTCGGAGCAGATCATGGAAACGTGAAGCGGTTGACTTCCAGGTCAAAAAAGGTCAGGCCAGCCTTTACCGTGGGTTTTAAAGTATACAACGAACATTTTCATGAGTAAAAGACATGCATTCACCGCTTGGTTTTACTGCTGAACCTAGTAGAAATGTATGGATAACGACATTCCAATTATGAGGTCATGGAAAGTCAAGATGACCTTACATGACCTTGTTTAGTGATCCCGTAATACGCCTATGCCTGGGTTGTCGTGTTTAACCAGTAAAGAGGGGCCAAAGTATGTCCCAAACTATGTCCACAACGTGCTGCAAGCTATGTAAGATCTGAGTCTTGGCTGAATACAGCAAAACGTCGTGCAGACGTTTGGTAATGACGTCATAACTCCGTGATCTGATCTGACCCAAAATTTGTTTGTCCATCAAAATGTGAAAAGTTGAATACTTGACAGCTGCGGAAGGTTTGGTTGCGTCACTTCAAGCAGTTTAGAATTCATTGTGATGTACAAACGGAGGGGGTGAATGAGATCCGACCCCCCCCCCTCCCATAAGGCGATAGCAGATTAATCCACGGTTCTAGAGGGGATCTATTGCCTTCCGTTGTAAAGTCCGGAGGATAAATACCAATGCAACTGAACGGTATTCCAAATATTTACGAGTAAAAAATGTCGAGCAACATGTTCGTCCTGGAAATGGGTTCCTATAGCATGGAAAATGACAACGCGCAAAACGGCCTGGGACGAAAGAAAGGAATACTGAGCCTTTTCTTACCACTGAAATTAATGTAATAATACAAAGCAAAACCCATAGTTTTCTTTAAACATATAAATATAAAATATGAGTTTTGCAACCATGAGAAATTAACAAGTAGCGCTGAAAAATTGTGCGATGTCGGAAGCAAATGAATTGGCCAAACTGGATAACTAAAATAAATACGTACTATACTGGAGGTCTTGCTTTGATATTTCCTCTGTGCGAGATAAGGATGGACTTTAACTAGAAGCTACTAAGGGTAGTGTGTCTGTCAGTCAAAAATCATTAGCTGGGCAGTACATCCAGGTGTTGCATGATGTGCGAAATAATTGCGCTTATTGACTGAAGTACGAAACGCCAGCACGATGCAACAATATGGGAAAATAAGTCCGGATAACCAGGATACTTCATTCTAGTCCGCTGTATCGCAATATTATTCGATATATGGGGAACGAAAATTACTCCATACCCGGAAATACTTAGGTGGCGGGGTCAGGATCGAACAACAAGCTCGGATTAGCCTGACTTCGATATCAGTCCCAACCACTTTAACACACCGAAGCTAAATCAAAACAAACAGGTAGAATAATAAAAATATGTTCCAAGAATGAAGAAAAAGTACGTTGCTGTGGAGAACTTTTGTTCGGCTGTACATGGACAGCATGATCACCATGGTGCTGCGCATTGGCTAGACTGATATCTGTACTCTTAATCTCCGCCCAACGGGGCAGAGGGGGGAGTTTCGGCGCCCCCCCCCCTCAGGACTTTTGATGATAGCGGAAAAAACAGCGCTTAGCACGCTGAAATTTTCCGTACATTTTCTTACACCCTTTTCGCATGTCCTGCTTTCAACTTCCGATCATGTTAGGTCACTGACCGAGGTCATGTAAAATGAGGCAGTGTAGTGTAGTGGTCACCATGCTCGCCTTGTGGCCGAAAGGTCCTCGGTTCGAGTCCGGATAATAGCGACATTTCGCCGCCCCTCGCGACAGCCGGCGTGAGAGGTTGCGAGGCAAAATGACTCTGGCAGTCAACAGCGTCCTTAAATAACCCAACAACCAACGAGGTCACGTAAAAAGGTGAACCTCCGATTTTTTAAACCTTCTACAATCCACGCCGCGCGACTAATCAGCCTAAAACTTACAGAAATAGTAATCGAGGACATTCCTAAGAACTCTGCTATCTCCAATTTATTTTAAAGGTCAAGGTCAATGGCCTGAGGTTAGCTCTATTCTCGCCCTATTTCCCCTTTTCTGATGATTTTGAACCGTTTCTTCAGCCTGTTAGTGCCTGAAATGCATTCCTGGGCCAAAGAAGTCACTGAACACAATAAACTGTGCTGGCCTCTGTTAGGGGTCATGAGGTCATGTCACGTCACTTGTGAGATAAACTAGGAAAAATAAGTCTAGAACTCCGTTTTGATGATCCTTGAGGTAACAATAGGCACTGAAATCGACCTTGCAATCCGAAACTGCACCAAGACGCCTACAAGCTGTGAGATGACCTTAGGTCACATGAGGTCGTACGAGGTCATCGTAGTAGAAGCTGAGTTGATATGAAGATGTCCAGCTTTATTCTTCTGGTTTATCTCATGAGTCAATGGCATATTCAGGCATAAAAAGACGAAACCCAAGCGTGCTATAAACCAGGTCATGATCCTATGTCGGGTCAGGTCTTATCATGGACGTTATATGGCATCCTTTTGATCACGGCTGTGGAATTCAAGGAATTTGCGCTTCTTGCGCCTTTATTTGCATTGTTTATTGTCCTCGACAGAACACTGTATAAATCAAAGAAAACGGCTGAGTGTTAGGTCAGATCATAAGGTCAAGTCGGGTCACGCCGGATTATTAGCATTCTGATCGGTCGGCAATAAAAAAAGATGGCACAAATCGTTTGTACTGTTGTGGACAACATGGACAACAGCTCGCCAGCGACCTTTAAAATCATCACAAATATAGCGGAATGAAAAATGGCATTACAACGGTAAATGGCACTACATCAGGTCACCTGATGTAATATATGATCACATGCATGTTATAAATGATATGTCACCACAATGTACATTCTGTCAGCTTTCCATTGGCACGCTCAGAAGTTCTCTAGCGGAGCTAGAGGACGGAGCTAGAGCTCTTCCTTTACCTGTTTTTTAATGTACAGGCCTTGAAGTTGCGTTGTTTTCTCAAAGTTTTCCAAAAATTTCGTAGGCTTTGGAACGCACTTATGGCGAGCTTCCCGATGACATAAATTTCATTTTTTTCAGGCGTTCATTTTGCGAGATAGAGGGAAGGGGCGTCGACATGCCCCCAGGCTCCGGCCGCTCACATCAGGGTGCCGGTTGGGCGCGAGCTAAGAAAGTTGTCGGTGCTCATCGTTGATGTTTCATTGGATGAGAAATGAAATTCGTGCGTATCCGGTTTAGTATTTATGCTTTCCGCCTATGTTTGCAGTTGTATCCGAAAATACATGAAGCAGCACTTTGTCGAGGCAATCCGAAAAGGCCCTGCCCGGAACGGCCCACCTCCACAGTCATGGCTTTATGCAAATGTGAATGATCCATCTGCAGAAGTTTCTCGCCTTTGCGGAAACAGCGTCTGCATGATCATGGGGCTCAAGTTCCAATATGAAAATGCACGCTTTCCTGGAAAAGATAGAGACTGCTGCGTGATTCTCAGTTTCGGCGGTCATCAACAATGCCAGCTTTGGACCCCACAGGGAGTCTGCCAGCCTGCAGCACGGAACTCCCCCCGACGCACTTCGTTTTGTCCAGACCTCCGCGCGCACGGTGCTCAGTAATCAAAGCTGGAGACGATACGTAATTGAATTCCTCGGCTTTGATGACAATCCTTGTTCGATTCCTCCGGGTGCTCCGTCCTGTTAAAGGCTCATTCTGCGTTCAGGCTTCTGCTTGACTCCTCTGGGATGCTGATCCGAAACCCGAACATGGCGAATCCTGCGTGAGCGCATTCGCAGGCCCATTGAATGAGATCATTGGGTGTAAGGGAATGCTGTTTGCGGACGCAAAGAAATACACAATCCAGTCTTATTAGGATCCTGCCAGACATGACGAAAAAAGCGCACTGAAGGAACTGAGCCTGATTGCGTTCCGGTAGCAAGCAGTTTTCCTAGAATTAGGTTCTCAGACATCAATAAAGCTTGCTCCAGACCATCATTAGCCCTTGCCAGTGCGGGGGCACAACCCCCCGAGGTTTTGTGCAAGTTTTTTTTTTTACAGAACGACAGGTTCAATCGCTCTGACGTTTTACGTACTGAGTGCTCGCCCCTTTTACATATTGCCTGAGAATTAGCGGCCAGTACCTTGACGGGTCACTGACCTATGGTCTTTTCTCGAGGGCATGCCGCCGGAAAATCACATTACGACGACAATCTTCATCGGACAGCAGATGTTTTAGGCGTTTTACGATACTCAGTCAAAACAAATTTTAATAATAAAAATACTCAAATCAAAACAAATACATGGACGTTACCCGTGGAGTCAGTGATCCCTGCACTGTGATCCGTACTTATGGCATGGATCTTATCTTATCTCGTCTTATCATCTTAAGTCAAAATCGTGATCTGAGGTCATTGACCTTCTATGACCTTTTATCGACCTCAGAGGGTCATACGAAAACCAGAGACGCTGAGTTATCTACAAAACATACGTTGAGACCTCGTTATCGTTTCAAAAATCCTTTTGGGTAACTTAAAATCATCTTCTTGGTTACGTCCAATCGGATCCAAAATAATGTCAAATAGAAAGCGCTGCCATGACATCGTTTGAAGTTGCCAGTGAGGTCATTTGTACCTAAAATGGCCAAACGGGGTATCCTCGTGAAGCCAAAAGGCCAAGTTGCACATCGTTTTTATTTCGAGGCTTCAGCACGTCAGGTTAGGAAACGACTGCAGACTCATATGACCTCCTTCTTCTTGCACTGCTTAAGGTAGTCAAATCGCGAATACTGACTTGCTTTAACCCTATTCCCGGAGGGCTACACGGTATGGCCGATTTCCGGTAGGGGGGCGGATTCGCCCCCCCCCCCAGATCTCGAGAACTACTCGTCCGATTTCATCGCAACAAACAACAATGGATTTGCCATGGCGTAAACTACACTTAAAAAAAGACTTTTCAAAATTTGGAAAGGGGTGGATACGGGGGAAAAATCAAAATGAGGGTACTTTTGGACTTCTTATAACTCCCTTGTTTATGGACCGATTTCGATGAAATTGGCATGAATCGAGAGATTCTGGATAGGACTTTCGCCATTGGGGCATGCATTTGAAATTTTGGGAAAATTCACGGGAGTTCACGGGATTCCGAAAATAGGAAGATTAGTTTTTCAAAAACTACATCAAAGAAGGCAAAAGCACATTTTCGGCTTCTGCTAGTCATGATATGCTAAACCAGTGCAAATCGTATTGCAATGACTGTATAATGTTAGCATAGGCTGTGCCAGGGACATGAAAAAAGGGGAAATGTCATGGTCACATGCTCTTCAGATCAACTTGTGACCTTTGACCTTAAATGACCTCCGTTGACCTTCAAATCGCTTGGAATGATCTTGTGTGCAATCAGTATCATCTGTAAACGTTTTCGAGCATTTGAATTCTCTATTTCAAAAATTTCGTGTTACGGCTATTGTGGTATAGTGTACGCTCACTAACATTTTAGGTCATAGCTCGGTGACCCGACCTGATATCGAGTTGAAACTTGATACGCAAGTAGAGGGCAACGTTCTACGTCATAGATATTCCGGGTTTAGTATTTAAACAATAGCGCCGGAATTATCACCATAAAACCAAATTTTGAATTTTGACCTTGACTTGACCTTGTAAAGCGGCCTCAGATGAACAAAACTGTATGTGCATGTTGCCCAACTATTTAGCTATATATTCATATAAAGTTTTAAGTTCTATCTTAAAAACACTATTTTTGTCAGTCATTTTCCTTTTACCCTCAGTAGGGCGAAAAATGGCCTGAAGTGCCTCCCAAAAACGTTGCCTGGCTCCGCCCCTGAGCAAAATAGAATTTCGAAATTTTGTCACAATGCGTAAAAGAAATAGCAAGGAAAACGTGACTAAGTTTCATGGAGCTGCGTCAAGAAGCCTGGAATCGGCAAGCAAAAAAACCCGAGGGGGGCGGATTCACCCCCCTGCCGGAAATAGGGTTAAAAGAAAATCAACATCAGTAAACAAAGACGATTTGTCGTCGGAAGACGCTAGTGCGTTTGTCCTTGTTCGGGCAGGTCTTGATCTCCGCACTGTGATGATCATCGACCACCGGTCCTGATCAGTGCACTGTGATCTCCGAATGCGCGCCCAAACAAGTTTGGCCATGCATTATTAGACACTGAACAACGTGGTTATTTTCATTTCTTGCGTTTGTCAGTACAGAAGAATTCAATTTATTCCGGCGTCTTCCATCCAAGGAATTGTGAGTTGGAATGTACGCGCGACCACAGTATCGTCAGCTGTCATGACGGAAGGCTCAAAGACGTACAAACGTCGAAGACCAAAAATACTATTCCCGGATGAGCTAAACTGACACAGCTTACAAGTTAACCCGACATTGATCATGGCATTTCGCTACCTTCCATTGCCAGGGGTGGGGGCATTGAACGCCCGCCCTCCCCCCGTTTACCTCGAGAACCAATCGATCGATTTTGATGATTTAAAGCGCACTCGACAGTGCTGCTCCTTGCAGCCCTGTTACTTGCATTGTTTACATTTGTGTCAGTGATGACGCCACAGGTCAGGTCAAACAACAAAATATTGCCATTTTCCCCAGGGTCGCCTAATTGTAAGGAAAAGCAGACCGAGACTGAAGTTGGCGTGGCAATATGTTCTTCTTGGCAGGTTGATGTTATATTGTGAATGCCACCTGACCGAAGGTTATAAAAGGCCAAGGTAACAGGTTGAGTCAAATTTGACGTCCGTTATAAGATATAACGCAAGACTTGTTTCCAGGCCAATATGACATGGAGATTCTAAAAAAGACACATTTAAAGAGAGTTGAGTACACAAAAAGCCTTGAAATGGTCCCAGTTACCGTACACATATAATATTGCAACAATTTCCAGTTTCAAACTAGGAGTACCACGAGAACGTTGGTGACCTCCATCTGACGTCTCTGGGTGACGCTACAAGTCAATCTGTCCCGTATTTCATATTTTCACGGAATGTTGCACAAGATGAACAAGGCCGATATCTCCACAGCGATCACCCAGAACGTCAGACAGACGCCATCAGTTTACTGGCTAAGCTGAAATCTGTGTAAAATTATCAAAGATCGAACGAGGAAGAATTTTTGTTCTATTGCAAGAAACTGCAGGGGAATTCTACGTGCACTTTGTTGTAAGGAAATTCGACAATATATCTGTCCGTATCCAAAAAACAGTTTGTCCAGTTTCTTTTACAAAATATGTTCTCAATGGACTCGGAAGATGGAAATACATATTTGACCTAGGATGACCTAGCATTAGGTCAGAGATGCTCTATACGGGGCTCTCATGTCATCCTTATAGATATACATATGCATCATATGCATATGCAATGGAATCATTGCAATGCAAGCCACAGTTACCATACATTGTAAAAGCACTGCCAATATAGCGGCGAAGTAAAACTGAACGTTAAATCGCAAAACATAGTCATTTCTGTGATGCCATCAACACCCACAGTGGAAAGGGGTTTCGCACTGACGCTTTTGTGCCCCTTCCGATCTCGGAAACGAAGAGAGAGAGAGGTATAAGAAATTTCTAGAGTAGGGGAAGATCCTAGAGAGCTACAGTGCGCGATTCTCATGACCCTAGATCAATATCACCTAGGTCAAATGAGGTTGAAAAGGCCAACTTCGGACACTATCCCGGCCCTACAGGCTCTTCCATACGGCTTTTCGGACGGAACGGGCAAGGGCGCATGCTAGGGCGTTAAAACGCGGAATACGACAACTTTCACTCATTTGATGTCTTGAATGAAGATTTCGGGTGGAGGTCATGTCAGGCCATTGGCCTACGACGTCTTTTTTTGTCTTTGTAGATCAGATTTCGAGCAACACGTGATTCTGGTGTAGCTTGACTGTAAATAAGGGCACTAAACGCATCGTTCAGCGTACTTTCAGTGAAGATAACCAATATCGGTACATTTGGCCATGTTGAGCCTTCGCTGACCTCCGCAAAGTCAAATGAAGTGAAGCAACGTCACTGACGTTAGATGAGGTTTTTGACACAAAGTAAATTGTGTGTCAAATATTTGCACTTCAGCCGTTTCGTTATAATGAACCCAGTTACATGATTTGATTCTTCTAACACGTAAACATTATGCATATAAACATGTCAATGTGCGCAAACGTGATTTTATTAGGTTCCTTGAAAACATATTCCATACAAATCGACATGATGTTAAACAAATCTGAATCAGGCCACGAGCTGGTTGATCTTGGTCTTTGATGGCCGTGACCTCCACTGACCCTGATTTTGTTCTTGGTGAATTCACCATCCTCAGTGATCTCAGACTGATGTCATCTAATATTGTTGAAACCGTAATCGTTCGTAGAACTTTTCTCCTCTTGCAAAGATCCCATTTACTTCAAAAATTTCCGGCCGGTTTTCGATTTCTTTGCGTCGATCGAAGAGTTATTGAACGGTCATAAGTGTCACAAAGCAGTACCAGCCAGCTCCGATTTCTTCTCCATTTCATCACATCCATTCATCCGATTTCTTCTCTCGAGATTTCCAAGAAAAAACAGGTGAGGGCAGAAAAGTACCCCCTTCCAGTGAACGTGGTAAAACGTGACCTGAGAAGAGCTCGTCTCCAAATTCTTGTTAGTTTGTGTAAAACTAATGTTCGTGATATGTAAGAAGATACGCAGAAAGTTTCTGGACTCTGCGTTTATCCGCTTGGAAGATATCTTACAAATAAGCCAGAGAGCGTTAAACGCCACCCCCAGCCAGTTTCGGATTAAGGCAAAGTGGATGAAACTGCAAAGCTGTAAAAATTTGAGCTATGTTCTAAACAGAACTGCATGACTGAAGGCGTACAGCTGCCGAGTCACGAGTCTGCAAAACGCTTTACGGTCCGGCAAGGCTGGGCCATCGCGGGAAGGGCCGGCCGGTCAAATTTTTTTTTTTTTGCTAATTAAGCTAATGTATGCATTAGCGCAATATGCAGCGGTGGCTGCCATGTTACTCCTGCCAGGTAACCAAACTCGTGCGTCGGTGACGATATACTCAGCATTGGCGGTATGTTACATGCACTGACGGCAGGTTTTTTAATCAAAATCGCGTTGACATCTGGAGCGCAGGGTGTACGCTTGGTGACCCTGTCCCCCTTACGTACTTACCGCTCACTTGAAAGTGCCTCAGAGAGAAGATCCTATACTTGGCAGGGTTATTGGATAACTTCTACATTTCCGGCCGTTCAGACGTCCATGATCCTCCTGAATTCAAATGTCCGTCTCACTGTCAAAACTACGGCGGATCTAATATCGCAGCAAGCATCGGACTGCGAGAATCAGCGGCGCACCAAAAGATTTTCGTAAGGGGGGGACTTCAAAGAGAGGAGGAGCTTCATAAGAGCAAGGAGAGGAAGGGAGGGTGTGAGGGGCTAGGCCTTTGGCCGGGGAGCTTCCGATCCTATAACCTCTCTTTGTTCGGCAGCATGCAATGCGTTTGCTTCGCGACCGGCGGCGAAGGAAGGGAGAGGGTTCGGTTTTGGATTAAGGGGTGCTCGGTTTCACCGAGCCTCTTCATGCGGCCGCCTGTATTGCCTTTGTTTCGGAACCGCGAACTACGAAGTGAGATTTGAGTAAGGGAGATGGAGATTTGATTCTGCAAGGGTTGCGGCTTTAAAGTTACAAACGTGCAGGGGACCTTTTAGGGACACAGCTGGAGGATTTTACAGCGGTACCTTAAGGGCCCGCAGGGGCCTTTCAACAGGGAAACACCGTGCCTCTTTATGGGACGGTATGCTGCCCCTCTACAGGCCAACAGGACGTCACGTTGGCCTGTAAAGTCGGCGACAAGGGACTCCTTTCGATCCCAACAGCTGACCATCTCAAGTTCCGTAGGCGGGCTTTTTACAGGCTAACACTGCTTCTTTACGGACCCTTTACAGGCCTGAGACATCCTGTATAGACCTATTACATCCTTCATAGACCGGCAGGGTACACCTCAATGGACCAACAGGGAACCATTTACAAGCCGTTATGGGGCCCCTTTATAGGGCCCCTGAACAGACCTGCAGGAACCACCTGCATGACAAAAGGGGACAAATTCGCAGCCCTTCAGGGGCCTCTGAACAGGTTAATAGATATCCATCTAAAGACCCGTGAGCGGACCCTTCAGAGGCCGGCAGGGGCCCTCTGAAAACCGTCAGGGACCTCTTTTCTGGTCAGAAGGGGCATTCCGCACAAGCCAGCAGGAGTCCCTTAGCTAGAAAAGTAGCGGTAGCTAGTACGTAGTCCCTTAGTAGAAAGCGCCACTAATAATTGTAAGGAGGCTGTGCGGCATCGGACGGCGCGGCATCGGGATGCGCGGAGGGTCACCTTGACCGGCGTGACCCCGGGGATGTGCGATCTGGATTGGGGCAGGAAGTGGTCACGTAATATGCGGCTGTCGTCGGGTCGCCGGGTCGCCGGGTCGCGGCGGGCGGCGCTTCCAATGCTGAGTTCGGGCCGCGCGGGCGAGGCTGAGCGAGTGAAAGTGCGTCGTCTTTGCCCCGAAATAGAGCTGCAAGGATCCGGTGTTTTAACGAGAAGACCACGCTTACATAATGCTGCCCCTTGTCCGAGTGGCCCTAATGGAGAAAAGTCAGGAAACGCCTCCGTGCTGAACGCCGAGGGTCACCGGATTTGAGCCGGAGGGGATCTCCTGGGGGTTATCCAACCCATAAAGCTCCCTCCTGGACGCGCATCTAGCGAGAAGGTACACCTGACGCTTACCTGCGGTTGTTCTGGCCTCTCCACGGCACGGGCTTTCAACGCCAACTAGGAAGTACGGCCCAGGACTGAGGCCCGCCGGCGGCACGTGCGACTGTTGGGCGCGCGGTTACTGTGACGTAACGGACGTCTGTCAGCCGTGACATTTGCGTTGCCCCAGTGCGACAGAGGCTGTGTCGGCGGCGGCGGACGCCGGGGCCAGATGACAGCGGTCCTGCCACCCGCGGCAGCGTGATCGGGACGGAGCCACGTCCCTCTCCAATGCAGCGCCTCAGAGCCGTTCTGAACGGCGGAAGTGGGTCTTGCTTGAAGGGTAATTTGTCCAGCGCGCCTCGTTCGCTTTTGGCTTTAATGAGGATGCAGTTTTACTCTGTTGCTTTTGAAATGATGGGGATGCTTAGTCTTTAGCCGTCACATCAGGGTTATAATCATGCATTAAAACGTAATGGTGCCGCCTAGCTCTCTTTATAGCAAGCACGGAAAACATGTTTGATAACCATCAAGTCGGCACCGGTCACTGCAACTTTTTGGTAATAATTTTACGATTATGCGAGAAAAGACAAAGTGCATAATTATGTACATTATTCCTTCTGATTTATTATGGCATTGAGAAAAAAGCACCAGAAAGTTCCCTAAAATGTAAATTTTCACCTTTACTGGCGCCAGAACACGTGGTTGTTAAGCAAAATGTTGGTTAAGGCACATGCATATGCATGCCACTGAAAAGAACGTACAATATATAATGCTTAGAGACATTAAGAAGCTGCAATATTTTATACTGCCCGAAAATTATGCGATGTTGTGCCATTCTCCCAGGATAAATTGTGCGTGTCAATGATTTAACAGTCACGGATAACGCGCCTCGACGCCGGCCCGCGAATTCGCCACGTCTCGCGAGAGATCCCAGCCTCGTACGGCTGACAAACAGCCCGCTAAAACTTCAAAACTTCGATAAATCCCCGCCGGCGAAATAGGATCGGCCAGAGCATTGGCGCTTCGGCACCCTCGAGCGCCTCCAGAGCGGACGATTATCGTCTGCTCATCTTTCCAGGCGTGCTATTCGCCGGTACGGACTGACGTTCCCAGTCGGCGTCGCTTGTAGCCGTGTAATTCAATGCCACGCCATCAAGACTAATTCACTGCCAAGGCTGCTAAGTAAACATTCGGTGCCGTCTGTCGGCGAGTCTAACGGTGTCGACTATTCCGGCTGCCGGTGGCCGAACCCGTGGTCCCTGAGGTCCCTGTGCCCGGCAGAGGGCACCCGTCCAGCTGACCAGTCCCTGTGCCCGGCTGCCCGGTCCCTGTGCCCGGCAGAGGGCACCCGTGTCCAGCCGACCACTCCCTGTGCCCGGTGTGACGTCCACGTCTTCTGCTACACCGGCTGCCCGGTCCCTGTTGTCCGGCAGAGGGCACCAGCGCTCGGTGCCCGGGTTTCCGGTTCCTGAGGCCCGTCGTTGGGCCCCGGTGCCCAGGTGACTGATCCGTGTTTGTTCGCTCGGGGCCGGACGACGTCCTGACAGGCCGGAGGAAATGACCCTCTCAGGGGAGAACGCAGGGCAGCGGGGAAGAATCAGTCTCGGCCAGTGCTGCGCAAACCGCGGTGTCATTGTCCCCCGGCGACACAGCCCAGCAACAGGCCGGAAATGGCGCTGAGTGGTCGCGTACTCGAGTCACGTTCAGTTCCCCAGCACCTTGAAACGTATGCTTCTAAACCTCCGCCGCATCAAGCCTTCTTAGGAATGCCAGGCAGACGTGCCGCAGCTTTAGCTGTGATGGTGGAAACGTTAATCCCATGCTGTAATGCTGCCCGTGCGTACGACTCCGTGCTGGGGATGTCAAATTTTGCCTCCTGCGATCTCGAAAACTATTGGTCCGATTTCTTAGCGGAAAACGGAGTTGGATAGTCTGTGGTAACATAAGCGAAAGGGAGACGTGGTCAACATGAGGATATAAATGGGAGTTTGTTTATACAAACTTTCCGACCACATTTTATGATCGATTTTATTCTACTTCATCTCTTTCCACAGAAAATTCGTAGGTCTATCACTTAGGGTCGGGAGAGATCATTACTGAAAATTCATAGACGTATTCAGGACGCGTACAAGAGGCACACGTTAAAATTCACGGCACAGTTCTTTCGACAACACATTTTGAGCCTGACGAGCTTATTTGTGCTGGGAAAACATTTCCGCGTTTGTGACATGTCATGCTATACGCATTTCACAAATTCCCATAGGCGGATCCATTTACCGAAAAAGTCGGGTAGCTTTGTACATGGTAAAGTATTAATAACTGGCTATCATATTCAACCATATAATTAACCCGCGCACGACCGTCGGTCCGTCCCGAACACCGGCGACTGGGGGGGGGGCAGTTGACTGCCCCCCCTCTAACTCACGAACGATTGGTCGCACGGTAAAAATAAGCATACCGTTGGAAAGCCTGTGACGAGTAGAGCTCGAAACTGGTCTCATTTTTAGTTTTAGATAATATGTAAGCCAACTTACGCCCTATATATGTTTTCTCATAGCCGACTGCATAACACCGAGAAATGGCCTTAATCTCAAGGCCTGTGACTAAAAACGCTTAGGTAAAGGCACCAGCGCACAAGTAAATGTCTGCGGATGCCGATACACGTCTAATTTCCTCAGATTTGTTCAATATATACGCCGAAACGTTGAGTTAAAGACACCGTAATTCTCCCGTCAGCCGTCAGTGTGCGCCGCCGCCGTATGCTGTACCAAATTGACGGGAACTAATTTTAGCATTCCTTTATTTTTGCGAAAAAAGACAATCTGTGTCAGTTTGATTGATCTTTGCGTTTCTTGTGATGGTTTCTCTTGCTTAAATTTTTGGAAAAATTGATTAGTTTCCAATCTACAAAGTTGGCGGAGCTTTATTCGCGAGAGCCTGTTTATTTGCAAAATATGCTACTTTTTCAAACTTTTTGAGGTTCCTGGTATTAATTACGTCTGTGCAAGCTAGTTCTGCCATTTTCTACCCATTCTGAGTAATTCATCGTCGATTTTGACGGTGGTACATTTTGGCCCACTACAGTTATTCGTGACCTGACCTCAGGTCAATGGCTGGAAGTCACTGATACTTTGCCCAATGACGGTAACTAGATGTCTGCTTCACTCCACACTAAAAATGTTATGGAATATTTCGTCAATTTCCGAAAAAAAGGGCGATATGTGTTAAAAATGGGCTTGACCTTACGTCAATGACCCGGAAAATTCCGAAAAATCTGAGATAGCAGATTTGTTGTATCTATGACGATCACTAATCCCTGAAAGTATTATTGAGATATCTTGTTTTGTGAAAAAGTTAGAGGGCGCTAAACTTTTTTTGACATAGGTCTATTTGACCTGACCTAGGTCAGGCACCTGACGTGACCTGAGGTCAAAATTTTGACACTAGATGTAAAATTTATGAAGCAAAAGGTACACAAAGGTTTGTGACTCTGTGTTCGTTGGTTCTCTCGCAATCTCAGAAAAACCTCGGGGGGAGGCAGTCAACTGCCCCCCCAGTCGGGGACGGGTTAAAGCTCTTTTGCACCGTGTTGGATTGGGATTGGATTGGGATTGGATTGGATTGTTCACATTTTGAGATCATAAGCACATCAGATTTTGAAAAAAAATGTAATCGTTGGTGTAAACAGAACACGTGAAATGAGGTATTTTGGGGAAGTTGCAAACGTTTTTATTTTTCTATTTTATATATTTCATTACAAACTTTTTTGTCACGTATTCTGAACCTGATGAGATTTTGTGTCTCCGCAAAACATTTTCATACGTCCCACGTGTCATATTACGCACCTATTGAAGGTGGTCATGGGCGGATGCAGCAACCAGAAAGTAAAGGGTCAATAGCTAACTGGTGACAGCTGTGTTATTCTTCCGTAAACTCAGTCATAATTTTCCAGGAAGAAGAACATATAGAATACCCCGTCACTGAGCATTTGACTGTAACATATGTGGAGGTAACAAAACCAACCACAGAGATCCAGATGTCTGATAGGCTGGGCATGTTATTGCACAAAATATGCACCCGAAAATCGATGCCTGGAGACGCCCCTAACAGCATACACACACATATATATATGTATATATATATATATATATATATATATATATATATATATATATATATATATATGCCGATGCCTGGACCGGCAGGCATCGGTTTTTGGGTGCATTTTTTGTGCAATGACATGCTAAACTTAACAGACATCTGGATCTCTGTGTTTGGTTTTGTTACCTCCACATATTCCTCCTGTTGAATTATGCCAAATTTTCGTGGTTCTAGTTTGCTCAGAGATGGAGCTAGTGCAGGTTTTTGTGAAACACTTCAGGTCGTTTTTGGCACTGCTGAAGACAAAAAAGTCTGCCCAAAAAAGCTTGAAATATAAGTCCTGAAACTTTATGTGATTGTATGGAAAAGTAGCTGCGCAAACACCAAAAAATACTTGTGCAAATCCGAAGTCACTTCATAAGGTTAGGTTGACAAGGATAGATGAACGTCAAAAGCTGAAATTCCGCTTTATGCAGATGTTTTCGGCTCTGACAAAATATACAATCACGAACATATATGACTCAGCATAGTGCACTTCACTTGCGTTTTAAGTTTCTGGTTCAAAACAGGTCGACTCACAGAGCTCTATGACCTAAAATGTCCATACGCCTAGCCTATATCACGACGGCCATAAACGGCACAGAAATATAGTAAATTCAAATGACTAAAAACGTTTTGTTGTTTCCAAACACGGTTAGATGAACTCAAGGCACTGTCATGGGACTCTCAGGTAATTCTCGGTCATTTGAGGTCAAAGGTCGTAAGTTCACTTGATGAACCTCCAACCATGACATTTCTCCCTATTTCATGTCTCTGGCGACGCCTTTGCCAACATTATATAAATAATGCAATGCGATTGCTGTTTTTCAGTGTAATATGAGTAAAAAAAAATAAAATTTCTTGTAACTTCTATTTTCTTTCAGTTCTTTTTTTAATATTTTCCCCATTTCCCAAGCCCTGTGAGCGCCCATTGATTTCCTCAAATTTCCAAACGTATGGGTCCATGGGAAAATCCCCATCGATGGCGATTCTGGCAATGGCCCATGCGTAGACCTAAAAGCTTCGATTAGTCGTGTATTTATGCCAGTTGCATCAAAATCGGTCCATAAACAGAGGAATAAATCGGACAGGTGGTTTTCGAGATCTCGGGGAAGGGGGAGGGCACATATGCCCCACCCCACACAGGAATGCGCCCTAACGCTACGGGTACGGGAGTAGGGCTGGCACACGCGCCGGTGGCCCTCTGAAAAAGTTTTGCAGCTTATCGTCTAGCAGAACCTATTTCATACGTAACATAGTGCCCGTCCTACGGCCCGACACGCTTGTGGCCGTCCGCCGTCGGCGATCAATCAGCCACGTGATCGGCCTCTCGACTTCGCCGGGCTTCCCACAAGCACAGAAATATGGTGCCGTGTTCGCTCGCTTGCCTTCCGTAAATTTGTGCCCCGGCGGGGTTAACCCGGCACTGACTGGGTATCTTTCTCGAGAACCAGTCGCCCGATTCAGCTGATACAAATGCCATACGATAGTACCGAACCGTGCGGTCCTGTGACATCTATTTCTTACTATTGGGTAGCTGATGACGTCACAGGCCATGTCAAACACTTTAAAGTTACCATTTTCTCCAGGGTAACTCAATCGTAATGAAAAGCAGTCGAGGTGCGATATAAAGTTTAGAAACACTGTTAGTTTTCCCTGATGCAACTTCTTTGTTTTGTTTTGTGAACGCTGGCTACACCGACTGAAATGAAGACGGTGGAGGAGGTTTTTGGAATTTCAGTGTTTCTCTCTGTCAGCGTGATATGAATTCGGAGTATCTTTCTTGACGTCACAATCGAAAAAGAGTCCTTGACCATGGCATGTCAACATGGCCCAAAATACGTGATGCTGCAGCGACATCCACTATTTTCACACACTGAGAAGGCCACCATTCAACGATCTAGCCGTGAGCTTTCTTGGCGCGTAAAAGCGAGTGGAAAACCTGAGCTAATTCGCCGTTCGGGTAACTAATTACACTATGGAATGGCATGCCCTTTTCCACGAAAAAGAGTTGCGGTGTAGATATTGACTTCGTGGCTGTTAAGATATTTATTGACGCTTTCGACTGTCAGGGTTATTATGCGTCCAAACCCCCCCCCCCCAGGTCAATTGAATTGGAGACAGCGGAATGTCGCCCCTACCCGGATCCGAACCGGGGTTTACCCGGATCCGAACCGAGGCTTACCCGGATCCGAACCGAGAACTTTCCAGTCATACGGCGAGCTGGGTAGCCAACGCGCTACACCATAGGTATTGATAGAATATTGTAATAAATCCGAGATGTTTCTGATTTCTTTCACCATTATGCCTGTCGTCTCAAGCATCATAAGTTCAGCGTCTACAAGCAGAGTTTGCAACCGCAGTTCTTAAAGTGTAAAGCCCACTAACCCGTGCCCTTGCCTCACAACGCTGCCGACGACAGACCATCTCTTTGATTTCCATGTAATTTCGTCCTGACCGCGATAGCTCTTCCCTTATGTTTGTATCTCAGATCAAATCACGGAAAGCACGCCCCATGGTCTTGAAGTTTGTGGGTCAGATGTCTCCAGCCGTAGAACATCTTCTCCTCTGGGAAATGTTCGACGATAGCTTGAAAATGTCTTCCCTTTCTGTTCTGTAAAATAAAAGTGGACTGAAGCTGCGTCTCTTTCATGCAGGTGGACTCAGCGATTCACGCTCATTCAGCCGCGTTTGAGCGGCGTAAACGAGATAAGCGAAACTGCGTTCCCTCATTGACCTTATGGTTCGCACCCCTTCCCCAACACGATAAATGGCAAGGACACGGCGCCGATTGTGCTGCAGTGTAATTGGTGCTGCGAAACAATCGAGGTCAAACCAAAGATGATCTCCCAGACAAACTAGGCCACCTGAAACACAGTGCAGCGCCACCATCATCGAAGCTGGGTCAATATCCTCTAAAGCCCCGCGTCCACTGTTGTCGCCGTGAGTTTTAGGTTCTTGTCTGTAAAGAATGAAGATGAAGTCAAACCACAAACTTCGGACGGTCACGGACCTCAACCAACTTTCGGAAACATCTGGCGCGCGGTACTCCAAATCCAGTCGCCTCACGGGTTTTCCATGGACGAGACATACATCGAGAGAGAGAGAGAGAGAGAGAGAGAGAGAGAGAGCTGACCGCTTTGACGGGCAGGCAAAGAAATCTCCTGCACTCTGTTTAAAGTGATGTGGGTTGCATTCTTCGCTGGTTTTCATAAACGGCACTTCGGGACGGGTTTTTTTTTGGTGCACTTAAATGCAACCTAAAACCAGTCATTCGCTGGCGGCATCTTGTTGAGTTAACATTAGAAGTCACGGCTGTACTTTTCCATAGCCGCCCTGCCCCACAGCCATAACACTCTAGCCGCAGACAGCCGCAGGCTTACCATAGGTTCCAACCGCCAGTCGTTGGCCAGCCGTGCATTTTTTCAAAATTTCATAAGAAACATTCTTCTAGGGTAAGGTGATGCTTGAATATGAATCATGTGAAAAAAACAACACAGCTGCAGCACCACAAAAACTACCAAACGACTGTATCATACCAATTGAAATGGCTACATATCTCTCCACTTCTAAACATGTTTTCCTATGGCATGCATGTGTGTATTACTGTTTCTCAGCCGACTCATTCTATCCTTATCATAGGCAAGTTGGTTGAGCCGTATACGTTTCAGAAACCAGCCATAGGCACATGTATGGTTTACGTACTTTATCCGTAATTTTTCACCACCCGAAACTCAAAAACAATAAAAACAGTGTGGCCTAACATCAACATAATCCTGCTGACCTCCCAGCTGGACTGCCTTTAATGAAAATGGTTGGCTAAACTGTTCGGGTAGGTCGGTAAGTTGGGAGGCAGGTACGCACATAGCCACCGCTAAAAATGCATTAATCGTTACCTGCCTACCATCGTAAATGAGTGTGCTGACTGCATCAGGAGATTCTAGTCGTAATTTACTAGGAGAATGGGTCGCCCAGAATGCAGTACAAGTCGTCTGCATGAGCACGCAGCTATCGTTACGTTCATAATAGAAATAACCTTTACGAGCCACAAAAAAAACTGCAGCAATCAGCAAGCACAGCAAACATCGCAAGTTTCTGACC
Source organism: Capitulum mitella (assembly GCA_030062745.1). Classification (NCBI taxonomy): domain Eukaryota; kingdom Metazoa; phylum Arthropoda; class Thecostraca; order Pollicipedomorpha; family Pollicipedidae; genus Capitulum; species Capitulum mitella. The sequence continues at coordinate 3,686,606 of CP099851.1, read as the reverse complement.
AACATGAACCAACACAGCTAAGGTACAGCAACCTTGGAAAATGATAAAATATGGCTCACTTTGAGGTTTTACAGGAAAGTCATCGTACAGTTCCTAGCGGAATGACACAAAAATCACCAATATTTGACGTTACCTACGTAAGTTTCTGTGGCAAAATTTTTCAAGTTTCCGTAAATGCCGCAGATGCGGTTGAGATGTCTATTAAAATGATGTGGAAGCTCTATGAAAAGACTAAACATGGCTTGCGCTTTATCGCAGTGTATGTCTGAATTATTTGCTAGTATAATTATAGAAGTAAATAAACCTGCGTAATGTAATATAACCTAATTTTCCCTGGCTGCGCTGCAGGTGCTTCAGAAAAAAGGGAGGCAATCACGACATCAGCATCATTAGCCAGACATGCATTTGACGGACGGTGGTTTTTACGGAACCAAGGGAAAACACCAAGATGTCCCACCAAGAACCCCAGAGGAAAATCAACAGCGATGAGCTATTACACCTGTCAACCTGCAGGAATCGATCACTGCCGCTGAAACGTTTTATGTGCCACCACCGTTGGGTTTGTTGCGTGCGCAAAATTACCCCACATGTAGAACCAACTGGAGAGAGCGTGGTCCAAGTTTGAGTTTGACTTCTCTTTGGCGGGGACTTTGATTCTAGCGTTCCCCATTTTAAACATCGCCCTGATGAGCACTTTTATTAACGCACCCAACAAGAAGGGAACTTATCTCCCCCGAATACAGGAAAAACGTACGGATATAACTCATTTCTTAGCTTTTTCCTTCTTTGAAATATGTGCCGAAATATTTTTCATAGCTTTTACCGTTGACCCTGTCGTCCGGGTCAGGCTAGGGTAGTTCACGTTCAAAATGGCCATTATTTTTTTTGTCTCTCACATGAATGCGTTACATTTGATTACTGATGACTGAGAAAGTCCCATGCAATGTTTTTATGGTGCTTTGCACTTATTTTGGGGCCCATTATGATTGTACGTTAGGTCAAATGGGCATCTGGAGGTCAGGTTTTGAATTAGCATTCGAGTAGCTTGGTAGAACGGTAGCAAATTGCCAAAGAGGCGTAGCATTATGCTTCGAATTGGTGTAACCTACCCTTATGCGACCTTTTCGTGGTTTTTAAGCCTAAACATGCGGCCTCTGCGATTTTGATTGCCTTAGTCATGTTTAGTCAAGGGGAGGGAAAATTTAACGTTTTTTACTCAACACAAATTACAGCAGGCAAATGTACGCAACCTGAAAACAAAGTGGCCGAAATCCGAGGAGCTTTTGGTTTTCAACGGAGTTAGGTTTGTTCTGGCCTCCTCCTTGAAATTCTGGCTATGCCGAAGGCCTCCGTGGTATGCCGGAAATGTTCAATATGACCCAAAAGATCAAACAGATTATTGAAGTTACCTGACCAATGAAAGATCACAAAAGATCATCAGGCCTTAGAAGAACATGCCTGGTCAGGCAGGATGTAACCTACGATCCATCGTGCAACAAGAAATGCGCCATTTCGTACGAAAATTGCAAAATCTTGGGAAATGTCTTTGAAAATGACATTATACATCCGTATGAACTAACTGGGATATACCATTGCTGAAGTCCTGATGCTGTGAAGTTATGCCGAGGGATGGGGTCTAGCGGAAGTAGAACTTATTTCAGCACGTCAACTGCAGTCAGACTGGCCTGAATATGTATGTGATGTGCTTCCGCCGAGAAGTTTTAACCCGGGCACTCCGGGATGCCCGAATCGTCCTTCACTTACCCGTGGGGAGGGATTATCGGGAACCCCCTCCCCACCTCTGATTCTGAGAACTGAGAAAGCTACGGAGATGAGAGCGGCGTCAATTGAATGCCGGTCAAAAATCATGAAGAATTAATGGATATTTATTGATTCTGGATTAGGACTTTAGGGTCGATAGGTCAAAGAAGGCCACGCCATGACAGTCCAAAATCTGTGGGCAACGAAGGCAAATATGGCGGTTTCGTAAACTGACCTTGATTACTGAACAGTGTAAAAAGCACCAGAAGTTTTTTTTCATTGCCAAAATGTAATTTGGTATTCCTCAGACCATGTCAACTCAGGTCGACAGCCATTGAAATGCAATACTGATTTATGTCGAAACTGACACTCAGGTAAAATTACTTCAGGCATGCGCTTTTAAGTCACCGTGGTGAATGTTCCGTCAGATAGGGCTACTTTTATCAGAAAAAGATAAATATAGGTCATCCCAGATCATATAAGGTCAACTAATGGCAAAGCATACCACATTCGTATCTCGCGATTGACTAAAAGTACGAATGTTAAACAAACGCCATTTGATCGCCATAATAATGCTTATGTGTTCTTGCATGGCATGAAAGTCAAAAGCAGGTCAGTCCAGGTCAGGTCAAGGACGATAGCTGGCAAAATGTGTCTGTCTCGTTCGACAAATCACAGAAAAGCCAAAGCCAAAGAAAAAAAAACGAAGCACTGAAAAACGTCCAAAATTATCAAAGCGGCCTAAAGTCTTGTAAAATAAAAGTCCTTGCGATCAGTACGGTCATGCAAAGTCAAATTAGGTTAAATGAATAGTGGTTTGTATCTCATAGACAAAGAAAAGCAGCCATGTAAAATTAAATGCATAAGTTGTATTAAAACATTTAATGAACTTCTATGGCATCCCAAGCGACAACTGACTTTTGAAATCATATCAAGTCGTGTCAGGTCACATAAGGTCATGGAATGTCAAATCTTCACGAGCATAAACCGAACTGTACATCTTTCATGTCTTACCATAGGTGAATGACAAATGGATTTCACATCCCATTTGTCGTGCATTTGATATTATGCCCAATTGACCTGGCACCTCAGATCATTAACCCCTCATAAACGGAATTTGCATCATTCAAACCGCGAACCTGGCGATCTGCATTCATTTTCTTAGTCAAAAAGTTCCCTGCAAGGGGTAATTTCTGGCAGAAAGACCAAAAACATCATCTCAGTACGGTAGACCTGACATTAGGTTAACAGTTTCCCCAAAAGTTGAGAATAAACGGTTTTTCCCTAGCGAACAAATTAGGGATAAGAACAGCGTTTTCTGTTTGTCACATTTTTTTACAATCACTGCCATACGCCTAAACTTTTTGAACATGTGTTGCTTACAGTTAAAATAATTTGTTGAGCTGACATGACCTGATTTTGCACTTCCGTCTCAAAATGTGCAAATGATGTACTAAGATCTACTGAAAAATTCATTATTTTAGCTTTCTTTGCTTTGAAAAATCTTGAAACTTTGTTAGAAAAATCTGAGAGAGATTCAAGAAAACGCCTTCCCCGCCCTGGAGCAAGGGTTAATAAACGGAGACGCTTAATATCTTGAAGAATGGATTTTAAATGCTCGCGGTTTTTGGACATTGTATGTATTCAAGTCATAAACGACCTTCAGTATACCAGGGGACATTATATTGTTATGTAAAATGGCTACAGATCGAAAGTATATCGATCTCGCCTTTTTACATATGCATTTAAATTTCGTCTTTGTGCTGGATTATTCCCCAACAATGACCACTGGCCGAAACGTTGAGTCCAATATACTTTTTATTTGTAACTGGATTCTAGAACAATACAGTGTCTCCTAGTCTGCTGAAGGTAGTCTATTCATTGAATACATGCATGCTGAGACACCCCAAAAGAACTTTAGAAAGACGGCTCCTTGAAGTAATTAGAATGCAGCTATAGGCTAGGTAAACCGTCACTCCAGCTAACCTTGCCATGGTTGACCAAAGCAGGCTACATGCATTGTGAAAATCTTCACGTAAAATCGTTCATGAGTATAGGAAGTTAGGAGGAGAAGAGCTATTTGGAAAGCGATTTCTTCCCATGCAGCACAGTGGCTCATGGGAACATTTTGCAAAGTTGGTGGGGCCACCGCCCTTCGCGTCCTATGTGCCTTTGTACTTATGCCTGTAGTTGCATGATCATCATGGCCCGAGCCGAAATGGTGCAGCTACAGGGCTTTTCACTTAACCTGATTTCGCCGAAAACGCCGGGAGAGCTCTTGCGCTATGTAATGTCTGACACCTTTTCGCACAGAATTCAAGCCAGTGCAGGGGAATTTTTGTCCTCGGAGTCACTCGTCCTGCAACGCGCACACAGTTTCTACAGCAGCGCCGTTCCGCTGCGCGCACGTCTCGGTACGCGGCGGCGGAGGTTCCGGACGGCGCGACGACTTCGCTCCTGTCCGTCGCCTCGGCGCACTCGGCCACGGTCATCCTCAGCCTCTCCATCGTAGTCGGAGAGGCTCGCCAGACTTCTGCCTGGGCCACAGGCCGAAACCAAAGGCCTAACGGCAATAGGTCTGGACTGTGAGCTGACCCAGGATGGCCCATCAGCCGGCTGATGACGCGGTTTTCTGTGTTATGTAAACCAGAACTTGCTGGTCAGCCAGGAACGAGTAGCGAGCGCCGTGTGCTCAGCTCCTCCATCTTGCTGGAACCATTACTGCCTAGCTGTAGCTCGTGCCCTCACTTTTGGCCACAGCTGCTCTTGAATCAGCTGCAGGTAGGACACACCGGTGACGGACTGATTTGGGCTAAACCAGAATGTCAGCACTTGATCCTCCACAATGGCGGCCCAGCACATGGCTTTCTTACCGCCCTGGGTTCGCCATACCACTTCCACGCCAAGGTCGTACGGTGCCCAATATCGTTCATTCTGGTTGTTCGGGTCTAATATTAAGCAGAACCACTTTTCATCAGTCCAAATAACAGTCTCCTCAGATCCCTTAGGCTGTTTAGGGAATCACCGACAGAAACTGACTCTCAGCCATGTGCTTGGCAGTCAGGGACACGACAGCATGCGGGCGACAGGGATACCAACCCAGCTTTCTGAAGAAGCACTTGCCACGCGGTGGTGACACAGATGCTAGGGGATATTGTTATTGCTGCCAGTGAGATGTGCTTCCTGCTCTCCAAATAGGACTCAGCGAACTCACGCACACGCCTGACCAGCTCATCGCTGAGAGGAGGCCGCCCGCCGCTCTTGACCTGAGGTCACGCTTGGCCCTCCATCACCAGGAATCGTTATCAGTCGCTTAGAGGCCGATTGGTCACCGCTCCAGTGGCACCTGACACGTATAGCTCACGATATTGAGGAGAAAAGACATGTAAAACGCAGAATATGTAGTCTACGAACACGTCCAATTTCCTACACGTAAAAATAGTAATTTCCATAGAAACAGCATTTGAGTAATGCGTTGCTTACCCCTTTGCCCTGCTCTGAGACACTATTATTGTCGCCTCATCGAATGTGAAGATGGTTTGTCATGTCTCTCCTGTTCATTGGGTGCTATCGATTTACAACCGGGGAACATGTTTCGTAAAGAAATGAAATTAATCGAAATACTAATAAACAAACTACCGAAAAAATAAGTAAATTGTATTTCTTTCAGTATGGTCGTAAGTGTTTCGTGGTATGCCCGTAATACGTAGTGTACGTACAAGTTATTGCTATACGGTGAGCCCAGCACACGGTCCTTATTTAGGCATAACCTAGTATCACGCTTTGCACGACCTGACCTATTCATTGGACAGAGCAAAGCCCGATTGCATCCATGTGTCGGCCTGTGGCCTCCAGTATCCTACACCGTGTCTGCAGCGCGATGTTGCGCCGAAGGCGCAACATAACGCCCCCCCCCCGTTATGTAAGGCGGTGGAATATCCCAGTCCACGCATCCTGTTAGGTTAGTGTGAAAAGCAAGCCTGCAGCTCCTGTAGTTTCGCAGCCAGCGTCCGTGGCGCCACTGTCGCGGGTGACGAGTTATTAGAGTGAGTTGACGCCTGCCCGACCGTCCTGTGGTGCGAGTTATCAAGGCTACTAAAAAAATTCCCTCACAGTTTAGTGACGATGTTGTTAGAAATAAGTAGATGAAAGAGAAGAACCAAAACTAACATTATAACCACCGATCACCGACAACACCGGTAGCAATCACCGGTTCGATAAAGGAAAACCCCTTAGAACCCCTTGTTCCGATACGGAACATTAGTTCTACCCAAACCCCCTGTTCCTGGCGTTTATCCCGTTCTGCGCATACCAATTTTTAAATGCATAATTGCCGGTCATATGTTTCTTTGCCCAGCCGTATAAGTCGTGCTGAAATTAAAAAAAAAGGATGGTTGAGACTGCTTTCAGTAACCATGGTTGAGCAATCCTTGCGTAACAATCACATTCCTTTCTCCGCTTGTCCACGCAGTGGCGTACGTCAGTCAGACGACACGTCACTGTGATGTCATGCCAGCGAACGTAAGTCGGAGTGTGACTCGTCAGTGAAACGTCACACGGGCCAGAGTGCACGTCGGATGTCAACACTGCGTCAGAACGTGCGAACAGGAGTCGGAGTAAATTACAGCAGCCACGTCCGGCAGACAGCTGGTCACGGCGTGGTGTTTCACCATCGTTTTGCGATTTGGCGTCTCCGCTGGTATTTTTACAATCCGAGACAACTAGTGTAATATTAACGCATCACAAGATCTCACGTTCAGTTTTGGGGAAAGTACTGTTGTCGGGACCCAAACTCAAGTATGCTCAACTTCAAACATTAGCCAGCAAACGTCCGGACAGGAGCTGTCGGTCCTTCATGGTTTTCCTAAGAAGATAGCTGGACTGCATTGAACCCTCTTAAAGCGTCTCACACTGTTGGGGACTTTCATTGCACGCCCCTGTGAGCATTTGGGTCAGCATCCACACGTTATGATATTGGATCTCACTGTAGCTGTTCGCTTCTCGCTTGCGACTGCATTCAATTAACGGAAATACATGAGCCACATTATTCGAAGTCAGCGGCCATTTCGAAATAATTACTCATTTAGCGCCCCAGTTTGTGCCAAAAAATTGCACCGCTGTACGAAGCTGGTGGCGAGTCTCTGATCGAACTGACAGGTCAGTTCCATCTAGCACCTATTTGAGAGAAACATAAAAAAACACCTAAGTTCTTGTTTCGCTTAAACTCAGCTTATTGCAGGAGATCTGTGACATCTAATTGCTGAACTCCTATGTAACCGGGTCAGGGTTTCAGAAGAACTGACTTATGAATAAACAACAGAACTCGCTGTGGTGTTCGAAGACGTTGGGAATCTGTCATTGTTGTCTGCGAGGCAACAGTTCCAGTCAACGTTACTGGCATTGGAAAGCATGTAATGTATAACATCGTCAGGAGGTCTGAGAACAAGAACGTTGGATATTCGCGACCCGGACTACTTCAGAACAGTGTGGTCAAGTCTGCTTTGAGGAACAGAAAATTCACGACACTGGGCCTGCGAGATTCTTCCATTTGTTATCTTTTTCATTAGTGTTGTCACTTAGCACAGAGTCCTTCCTTTGTCGTTGCATCAGGACTCACATTAGGATGCTGCTACAACTCCAGCGAAGTGCACCAGGCAGCAGCGGGTTGTAACTCTCAGTTCCACAGCAGTAACGCCCCACCCCTTCCCCTCCCCCGCTACGGGCCTGTTGTGGCCGCAGAGAACCCCACACTCCGCTGACGGCCAGCGCCGCACCACTTCCCGCGGGCCCGCTCCGGCCAGAGCGACGCGTGAAAGGTGGCACCGGGGACCGTGGCCGCCGCTGTAAAGCCGAGTCATTAGCCTGCGGCGGTTCTGCGCCGGACCATTAGGGCCGCAGCGCTGACTGCCTGCCGCGTGGCCGAGCCACCGCAGCCGACGGAGCTGGCAACGGGTGGGAACGCACCGGGCTCTTTACAGCGGCGGACAGTGCCAGCAGCAGACGATTGCTTTCAGCACCGGTCTTTCTTCTCAGTCTTGCTTTGCGTTGCGTGACTCGGGATCGATCTTTCGTAGTTATGATGTCGTGTGCCGGATCTTACCACATGAGCACGTGATCACGTGGCGATTATCAACGATGATGAGATATGCGCGCGGGAGATGTGTTGATACAGATGCATGACAGAACGCAAAAATGGCGATACGATTCCCCAAAGAACGCGTAACGAGTTGTATTGGAAATGTTCCTTAGCTTATCAAACTGCTTCGCAGCAATATTTCTCGGAATGTGTATGAATATATCATTACTGTTACGTGACGCCCAGCGATCCATCCTCAGCAAAGCACAGCATACTGCCACAGCTAGCCTTCCTGGTTCACACCGATTCCGCGCCCTTCGAGAGATGGAACCAGGGAAAAAGCATTGCGATTTTGGCAGCCAGGCGCATCACGCTTCAAAGAGAGTGTTTATCCCTTTGGCGACCCAAGGGTTTGCTTGCCCACGCAACCAGTCCCATTTTTCAGCCTTATTCAGTTTTTTGCGCAAGAGAAGGGGTCTCTAGTGATGACACAGCGCATGCCAGGAGACGTCCTCTGGGTAGCCAACAACACTTCACACCACTAGTAGCCGTTGGAGGGTGCCAGCCGAAATCTCGGATGTAAATGGCGCTGGCAGGTCGTTCGCGCCTGGCTCCGATACGGACTGGTTGGACTACTGGGACTTAACCGGATTCGGCAAAAGCGGCTATCTTTCGCGTGTGGCATACAGAAGCGCTAATTATGTGCCTATGGCTTCTTTTCATCTTACTGTATCTTGTACGGTCATTGGACCCTACCGTACATCGTAGGCACTGGCCAGGAAGAGGGTGAGCACACGTCACGACATGGCTATGGCGTGGCACGTCCGCTATATCATCTCGATATTTCCTCCCCCGGCCTCCGCTCGTAGTTGCTTCTTTTATGTCAACAAGGTTTAAGCCCAGAATCCCACGTAGTTGATGTAACATTCTTTTCTCACCTTTCCCCTTTCTGGCACGACTTTCTCCTTATGTTATGCCAGGCCATGAAGCCATTTAGTAGTATGAATGTCATGCGGTGTTGCTCACGAGACAATATGCCCGATATTTCTGCGTCGTCGCTAATTCGTTACCAAATACTCGTTTAATTTACGTATACGCGATTTTTTTACATCCTCTAAAGAGAAGAGAAAAATATTATTTTTGTTAGCAATCTCGCACAGGTCATAACTTATGTTATTATATTTGGTGGAAATAGATTCATTATTTGACCCTTCTTGAGTGAAAATAGTGACCGCTTTAGCGGAATGCTGAAAAACGTTACGACTCAGATTATGCGAAACTATTCTCGTTGTACCGGAAGAAAATGGTTCCCATAGATTATAAAAAGCATGTACCTTGCATTCAAAGTTTTAGCGACACTGTTCACCATCTGACCTCTTTGCTAAAGTGCTTTTTCCTTCCCCTTTAAAAATAACAAAATACCGCAGAATATGAAAATCGGTTTGCTGGACGTAGCTCCCTCTCTGAAAGACATGAATTTTGTCTTGTAAATTAGCGGCTACAAAGACGAGATTGGTTTCTTTAATAACGGCTGCGATGGCGCACTACGCATGGTGTGCTTCCAGCCTGGGCGTGTTTCCATTACGGGTAGTGACGTGCTCTCCACACCGTCGACCCAATCCGACCAGTATGTTGCCCATGGGCAGTATTATTTGTAAAGCTCGTAGCATGTGCGGAAGACCGGTAATTGAAATTGGCGCACACACCTTTTCGCTATACTCAGGTGCGGTTTTTGAGGCCAGTAAATTCTCTTTCCCCAAAACTGATCAAGCAAACTCATCTGTCGCTGTTCTGAAACGAAGCAGCCTTCATGTCCAGTCTTGTGAACCTCACTATTGCGTTAAGCTACCCATGGGTAAGATCATGCAAATTTACTGAGCACTGATTACTAATCCTCCTGCCTGGAAAGTTTTTGAGGACCATCCGGACACGAAAATACGCATTTTTTAATATCTGTTTCTACATCATGTTTGCATCTCCCCAGCTGGCTTATGTGAGGTCAAATTGTCCCACTTTTGCGATGTGAACGTCAAGTCGGTGTCCTGACTTGGGATACGAAAAGCATCCTCCGAATACGGCCAGGGATGGTTCTCAAACGCGTCACCTTTTTAGTGTGGGTTGAGCACAGTGTTCCGACATCAACGGAGTTTCTTTGGACCAGATGACTGCAGGTCCCGACACACCCTTTCGAGTTGGTTATGAGACCGAAAAACGATAGATGCGCGACTCTCGGAGTAAAAGCCGTAGGTTCATATCACAACTGAAGGACTGGCATCACACACAGAATTACTGATCTTATTTCAGAAACATCTCAGTAACAGTTTCACGAAACCGTTGAGCATCTGAAATGGAAACTTCACACGAGCAGTGGAATGGGGTTTCGCGCTAACGCGCACTGGAAGGGAGCACGTTTGTACCTCCCTCCTCTCTCGGAGACGGAAAATACTAGAGACATAAAATTAAATAATAAATAAACAATAAATAAAAAATAAAAGGATTGGACAAGCTTATGAAGACTTACGTTATGTGTAATTTTCATGACCGTAGATCAATATTTCAATGGTTAAACGAAGCCCAAAACGTCAACTTAGGACAATTTTCGGTCCGTACAGGCCCTGCCGTTCGGCTTTTCGGACGAAACGGGAAAAGGGCGCGCGTTAGAACGTTATCACGTGGAATACGGCAACCTCGATTCATTTGACGTCTTAAGTTAAAGTTTTGGGTTGAGGTCATATCAGATCATTGGCCTATGGCGTCATTTCTGTCTTCGCAGATCAGATTTCGAGCAACACGGGATGCTGGTGTAGCTCGAGTGTAAATAATGGCGCGATATATTTATATGTACTTTACATACAACAATATATATAGCTGTGTACATGTAACTATGTAGATGTATATACATAGTTCCAGCTTTTGTTGGATACTCCATCTGGAAATAGTTTTCTGTTGTTCGTATTTTCTTCATGACATCCTGTACTCATGCATATACAAGTCTTGACGTTTCGGCATCGTATGGTGCCAACTTTGGGAGAGAAAAATTAGTCTCAAACAGTCAGTCAAAAAACGGTACAGGATAGCGTCAGGCGAACAGGAAAAAACATTATGATTCATAGGGGTGATGGTAAACTATCAATCCTTGTGTACCATGAGCCTACTTTTATTCGTGTTGCTACCAGTTTTTTGAGGTTTGCTCCCAGTGACATAAAAGGTGCGTGACCAAGTCGGCTATTTTTCGCGCTTTCAATCTGACCCCAACATGCCAATTTTTCATAAAGAAGCAAATTTTCTGAGGACGTTTTTCAATACGACGGCTATCCAGTCCAGGTACTTAATTTCCTGTTTAAGAGGTTCTTGGGCCTGAAGTATGGTCCTCCTGTTCTGGCTCGCAGAGTCACAAAACTGGACAAATGCTTCGTGCCTTCCTATCATAAAATTCTGGGCAAATGAAGTCTGATGTCTCGAAGGTATTTACCACTTTCTACCCTTACCTGAATCCTGAAATTATTCCGGTCAGTTCATTCACCACAGTGTCCTTGTTTAACCCTATTCCCGGAGGGCTAGACGGTATGGCCGATTCCCGGCAGGGGGGGCGGATTCGGCCCCCCCTGAGATCTCGAGAACTACTTGTCCGATTTCATCGCAACAAACGGCAATCGATTTGCCGTGACGTGAACTACATTTTTATAAAAACAAATTTTCAAAATTTTGAAATTTGTGGATACAGAGGGGCAAAAATGTCAAAATGGGGGGTACTTTTGGACGTCTTATAACTCCATTGTTTATGGACCGATTTTGATGAAACTGGCATGAATCGAGAGATTATGAATAGGGCTTTTACCATGGGTCTCCAAATGTGAAATTTTGAGAAAATTCATGGGCGTTCACAGGGTTTCAAAAATAGGAGGATTAGTTTTCTAACAACTGAATGAACAAAAGAGGCAAACACCCTTTTTTGGCTTCTGCTAGTCATGTTATACTAAAGAAGTACAAATCGCATTACAATGCTTGTATAATGTTAGCATAGGCGGTGCCAGGGACATGAAAAAGGGGGAACTGTCATGGTCACACGTTCCTCAGATCAACTTGTGACCTTTGACCTTAAATGACCTCCAGTGACCTTGGGGTCACTTGGAATGATTTCCTGTGCATTTAATATTATCTTTAAACGTTTTCAATCATCTGAATTCACTCTATTTCAAAAATTTCGTTTTATGGCTATTGCGATATAGGGTACGCGCAATGACATTTTAGGTCATACCTCCGTGACCCGACCTGATATCAAGCTGAAACTTGGTACACAAGTAGAAAGTACTCTTCTACGTCATATATGTTCAGGGTTTGGCATTTGAAAAAAACGGCCCCGAAATTATATCGAAAAAAAAAACAAATTTTGACTTTTGACCTTGACCTGACCTTGTAAAATGACCTCAGGAGAACAAAACTATATCTGCACATTGCCCAACTATCTAGCTATACATCCATATAAAGTTTTAAGTTCTATCTTAAAAACTCTGTTTTTGGCAGACATTTTCCTTTTACCCTTAACATGGCCAAAAATGGCATGAGGTGCCTCCCAAAAACGTTGCCTGGCTCCGCCCCTGTGCAAAATGGAATTTTGAAATTTTGTCACGGCACGTAGAAAGAATAGCTAGGAAAAGTCACCAAGTTTCGTGAAGCTGCGTCAAAAAGCCTAGAATTGGCAAGCAAAAAACCCGAGGGGGGGCGGATTCCGCCCCCCCTGCCGGGAATAGGGTTAAATTTAAGAAAGAACATCTAAATGCTGCCAATCCTCATAAGTCTGCTGTTTCTGCTGCGCCTCGTGTGGGGCGTCTAACATTGGGGTCCACCTTTCGTAATCTTCGCCTCAGGATTCAGGCAGCATTTAGGCAGGTCTGACCGTATAGGTCTCCCCTTTCCCAACCAGGTCCCTCACAGATTAAAGACATTCTGTGTGTTGTGACTTTTTAGTAAGCGTTGACAATTTCACTGTCATTCGCGGATCAAACAAAGCTTTGGATTTACGTTTGCTTGAATCGTTATAGATTAAAAAAGAGCAGCCCACCCTAAATACCATGGTTTCATCATTTCCACTAAATGTTTTATTTTGAAATCCTCCTAAACGTGGGTGGCTACCAATATTTGCGCGAATGTCCTACTCGTCTTTTTCTGTTCGCAATGTCGCAGTCTTGCACTGTTTTCCTGATCACTTGTATGCGTACTAATTTTCCTCTCCTGAAGATTCCACCATATGATGTGGAAACGTCGAGATCTGTATACGCATAAGTAAAGGATGTTAAAAAAATACGGACGACAGAAATATATAAATATATATACATATTAGGATGGTGCTCTGAAATAAATTGCACAGTATTACTGGTCCCACTTTTTTTCTTCTTCCGTGTTACAAGAAAATGCCACCACGAAACTTTGGGGCCAGTAGCTGTTCGTTTAGCGGTTGCGCACACATGTCTAAGTCGCGTTTACCGGCGCCCGGCGTTGCAGTCTCCGTAGGCCGCGGGGCGTCGGCCGCCGCGGGTAACACCATGTAGCGTTGTCGGGCGGGTGAAAACAACCAGTCATAGGAAATTAATCCTTTCGAATGCGTTATGAAATCTTGAGTGTTTGAGGCCGAGGGTTTTACCTGTGCGATATTCAGACAGACGCTCAGAAGAGATTAGCAGTAGGGTGGTCCTTATCAGACCTGAAATGTTTTCCAAAGATATGGCTTCGAACCCAACCTTTTCTTGTGTTCAACACGAACAACACCAAACCAGTGCTATGTGCAGGGCGAACAAACACCTACGCCTTCTTAGTTCGAGTGAGTCGTCTTTCTTGAATCAGGAAATCGCGAGCGATGTCCGGCAACAACTTGGAGAAAAAACTGGAGCTGTTCCTCGTCATACTTGATCACGCCTTTGTGTTCCTTGAGGAGAACTACGGCGCTTTCTGCATCGTCGTTCGTCACCTGCATTCTCGCAACAGTTTTCTAGGCTGTCATATACATTATCTCTGCATACGTATGTATCACTTGTGCAGTTCTGAGGTTAATCCATTGAGCGGATTGGAACATACAGAAAACGGTCTCCACCATTACGTCGATCCTGTTGTGCCGATGTCCGTGGTACTAAATGCTAACTGCTAATTGCTAATCTGTTTAGAGTATCAGTCTGAATATTGCGCAGATAGAATCCACGGCCCAGACTACTTAGCACCCCTAGAATTAATTTCATAAAGGGTTGGGAAGTACTACTTCCCTATAAGTGGTCGTTTTCGCCCGCCCACCGGCCGCCGCCTGGTATTGCTGCGGCGGCCAACGCTGCGCGGCCTACGGAGACTGCAGCGCCGGGTGTCGGTGCTGAGGTGCTGAGGCAGTCTCCTTTGGGTCCATTGCGCGACCGGTTTAAATTGTTCAGTCGAAGTGAAAGTAAATTATACTTTAGGTGTTCAAAAGTTTGTTAAGTTTGTGAGCAAAACCATTACTTCTTTGGAAATCTCGGGTTTGATAAGGACTAACCTAATATATGTATATATAGATATATTTAAGGTTATACATAGGTATATGTTTGTACATATATATATATATATATATATATATATATATATATATATATATATATATAAACGTGACAATGTGCGCAAACCTGTTTTTATTAGGTTTTATGAATCCATATTCCACACAAATCAACATGTTCCAAAGCAAATCTGGATTAGGTCACAAGCCAGTTTACCTTGACCTTCGATGACATTCACCTCCACTAACTCTGATTTTGTATTTGGCACATCCATCATCCTTACTCACTCCCGAATGATGTCGGCTGATAATGTTCAAATGGTAATCTTACGTAGAATGTTTGTCCTCTTGTCAAGCTCCCATTTGTTTGCGACAACCCTTACTTTTCCTATATTTATTTGACTTCAATGTTACAAACTCCAAAAATTTCTTGCCGACTTTTTTAATTTCTTTTGCGTCAATCGACGAGTTATTAGATAGTCATAAATGCACAAAGCAGCAGCGGCCAGCTCCGATCCGTGCTAGGGATTAGAAAAAAAACAGGCGGGGGGGGGGGGCAAAAGTGTACATTTCTTCCACTGCGCGTGTAACTGCGGAAACCATCCCACTGAACGTTTCTCTTTAACCATCTCGGATCCGCTGACGATGGGCACAGCGCAGACAAGGCCAACTTGCTTCGCACCGTCTGCAACATCATCCACTCGAATTCTTCCAGTGTTCCGTTTCACATTCGACGACCCAATATTGTCACCACGGTCGTAAGCCGAACGGCAGTTGGTTTCCCGAACGGTTCTGGCCGTAATGGGCTGTCTCAGGCGCATTTCCAGAGAGAAGGCCGTTCCGAAGGCGGAACGAAGATTGAGCAGCCACTCCGGTGAGAGCTGTACAACATTCGATCAGAGTGGGGAGGACAAAATGCAGCAGCACGACGTGACGGCAGCGCTGACGTCACGAGGGGGGACGACGTCTCGGGACGCCTTATCTCCAAACCTTGAAAGTGGGGTTTCCGGAACTGAATGGCGCTGAAAGTTATCGGCCGAGGCAGGCTGGACTTTGATCTCCGTAAGGATTTTGGGGATTGTTGCGGTCGGTAATGAAAACAAAAGAGCTTCACCTTTAAAGATAAACCGGTGTCCAGCACATTTTTCAAGGATGCAGTGAAGAAGTAAATGGGAGTGGACTGAAAAATGCAATTTCGTCCACAGGAACACCCAGTAAGCTAAAACATATTCCTTCCTACGGCACGATTCCAATATAGTTTTAAGATAAGCTCGCAGTTTGCTGGCCATTCGCTGACACTGGTGGCCCGTCAGATGGTTTTCTCTCCTCGGCACCGGGCGGTGACGGTCGGAGAGATCACCTGCCTCCGACAGTCACCGCTGCCCGGGCCCTGCCGATTTTTAAACGGCTCTTCTGGTTCTGATAGATTACCACTTTCTGTGCACATGTGATGAGATTTAGTTGCGCCCGCTCAGTCTTCCCTTTTTACCTCCGAGTGTCATTTTCATTCCTTCTCTTCCTCTGCTGGCAGCGATGTTTTATAGTGCGTTTAAAATCGTTTCAACCTATTCCCGGAGGGCTAGACGGTATGGTCGGTTCCCGGCAGGGGGCTGGGGTTGAATTCAGTCCCTATGAAATCTCGAGAACTACACATTCCATTTCATCGCAACAAACGGCAATCGATTTGCCGTGATGTAATTTATTTTAATACAAAAATTATTTGTATACAAATAATTTTTTTCAAAATTCTGAAAGTGGTGGATACAGGGGGGCAAAGAGGCCAACATGGGGGATATGTTTGGCCTTTTTATAACTCTGTTGTTTATGGGCCGATTTTAATGAAACTGGCATGAATTGAGAGATTATGGACAGGAGTTTTACCGTTGGTCCATTCATTTAAAAGTTTGCGAACATTCATAGGCGTTCATAGGGTTGCAAAAATAGGAGGATTAGTTTTTAAAGAAATGAATCTAAAAAGAAAGTAAAAGACATCTTTTTAGCCTCTCACAGTCATGTTATACTGAAGAAGCACAAAGTAATATTATAGTGTTTGTATAACGTTAGCATAGGCGGTGCCAGGGATATGAAAAAGGAGAACTGTCATGGTCACATGTTCTTCAGGCCAGCTTATGGCCTTTAACCTTAAATGACCTCTAATGATCTTAGAGTCAATTGGGATAATTTTGTGTGCATTTTCTGCTATTTGAAAACGTTTCCAGTCATTTGAATTTACTCTATTTCAAAAACTCCATTGCACGGCTGTTGTTTTATAAAGTGAGCGCACCGACACTGACATAGGTCATAGCTCCGTAGGCCTGACCTGACATCAGGCTGAAAGTTAGTACAAAAGTAGAGGGCATCCTTGTACATTACATATGTTCCGAGTTTGGCATTTGAGAAGATATTGTCAAAATTATTGCCATAAAACCAAATTTTGACTTTTGACCCTGGCCTGACCTTGTGGAGTGGTCTCAGACAAACGAAAATGTATTTGTATACATATCTTCCCAATTATTTATCTATGCATTCATATGAAGTTTTAATTTTTATCTTAAAAACACCATTTTTGGCAGACATTTTCCTTTTGCCCTCAGCAGGGGCCAAAATGGCCTAAAGTGCCTACCAAAAACGTTCTCTGGCTCCGCCCCTGAGCAGACTGAAATTACAAAATTTTGTCACAATACGTAGAAGGTCAAAGAAGAGTCACCAAATTTCGTAAGGCTGCGTCAAAAACCCTGGAATTGGAGAACAAAAAACCCGAAGGAGGTCGGATTCAGCCTCCACCTGCCCGGAATAGGGTTAATTAAGAACAATCCATAACGTTAACGTATGCGAGTATTGTTCCAAGAGCCGACGCAGCGGATCAATTTAGTAGCACATTTAATGTCCGTTTTTGATTAAAACATATGCATCTAAAAATATGTTCCAACATTCTGTAGTCATCAAAACGTCATCAGAAGGTTCGCAACATTCATTCGGCATTAGTCTAATAATTTCAAGGAATTTGGTGCCTAGTTATGATGGAATATGCACTACATTTGCTTCGAATATCAGCCAATAATGTCAGGTTCTTCAGGAAAACTCGAAGTCGTCATATAATATTTCCGTAGCAAATTGTGAAGTTCGTCGGACGGATTCGTTACAAATGACACGCAAGGGGTGCACGACACTTCAAGTCTGTAACCGAACATCTCTGTACCCAATCATCCTCTCCAAAGCATATCGGCAATGCAGAATCCACAGAGAATCTCTCTAATTAGAGGTGCCTGAATTCGACCACAGGTGGTCAAACTCAGGTGAGCTCAGTTTATTAGGTCTATTAAAATGGAATAGCTCGCAACGCGAAATTCCAAAGCAGGAAGCAATACGCCCTATTTTTTTCCTTTTGTGGTTGCATGTATTATGTTGATAAATTTCGAGCGAGAAAACTTCATATGTCTCACTTTCTCCCATTTGAAAAAAACTTATTGTGATAACCGTAATTTCTCGAACTATGGAGAAAACTGGAGTTTGTTTTTTCACATCAGGATCTACCACTGCTTTAACATACACTGAGATAAATATGATAAGGGGATGGAAAAAAGGCATGATCAGCTGGATCACTCGAAGAAATATTTACCTAATTCTCACTGAATCACTGGATATGTCCTCACAGACTGCAAAAGCAGCGATGTGAAAAAATCCCACGTTGTCACTTACCTGTTTCCCTACTAAATGTCGGTAATAATGAAGTCCTCTTCGTACTCGACACTTGCGGAGCTGCGGAAGCCTCGGACGCGTGCCGCTGCAGCCGCGGCGCTGGAGCCGGCCCGCGCTCCCGTCGGCCGGTGACCACAGTCGGCGCCGACGGCCGGCGGGCAGCGTCGACGCCGACGGCCGCGGGCCAGCGGACAGAGTGAAACACCGCGGCGGCCGGCGGCGTCGGCCGGACCCTGCGCCGGCGGCGGACTCCGGCCCCGAGCCGACCGACAGGGGCGCTCTGGTACCGCTCCAGGCTCACGGGGAGAGGGAGTACTGGTACCGCTCCAGGCTGACGGGGAGACGGGTACTGGTGCCGCTCCAGGCTGACGGGGAGAGGGGTACTGGTACCGCTCCAAGCTGACGGGGAGAGGGGTACTGGTACTGCTCCAGGCTGACGGGGAGAGGGGTACTGGCACTGCTGCAGACTGAGGGAGAAAGGGAGCACGGGTAATGGAAAGGGAATACTGGTACCGCTCCAGACTGGCGGAGGGAGTACTGGTACTGCCCCAGGCTGGCGGACAGGGGCGCTCTGGTACCGCTCTTGACTGAAGGGAAGAGAATACTGTTCCAGACTGACAGAGAGAGAGAGAGAGAGAGAGAGAGAGAGAGAGAGGGAGAGGGAGCGGGACGTGACCTGACGCTGCTACCTCCCGCCTGCAGCCACAGGAATCGTTCACCGGTCCCGCGCTGCCCTGCCATGCTATACGGAGCTGTGCCGTGGAGCAGGAGCTGTCCCGCCAGGCTCCGTGAAGTCGAGCTTTCAGCGACGCACCGTCAAACCTCGTCATCGATCATTCAGTGACTGGAGCAGAATCGGAGCGCAAAGTTTTGAAGTCCTTGACATAGAGTCATCAGTGCCACTCGGAAAGAGCCCTAATTAGTTTCCGTCTGTGGCCACAAGATCCCTTGGAGCATGCACTTTGGGTGACGCCAATTACATATCATCGACGCTGGGGTTCGTAGAAGTGCTTTTGAGGGTAGCACATTGATATACTGTTTGTTTTGTTTTGGCCCAATAAACCCTACTAATTCACGGGCGACAAGGAAACAAGATGATTTCGGCGCAGTGTAAGCCGTAAGAAAAGAAAATCGTGAACAGAAGTAACATTTCCAAAGCTGAGCCCAGGCCACTTTCAGGTGTCAGGAGAACGGCGAAAAGAAAAAAGGCAGATCCGAGCCACGGCCAGTTCTGGAGAGGACTGATGCGTTTTGAAAAAGCTATCTGCGTTCTCCCCTAGAGGCCGTTGGGCCTGTAGATCCAATAAGACCTTTTTCCGTTTATCCAGGCCTCCGCCGGGATATATTAATATGACAGATATATTAATACGACATTATCATTACGACAAACCATCATGTACGCAAAAACAAAAGGCGTTTAGTCAGACCATGTTCACATCCACAATACAAAGTTCTCACGCCACATACCACGTTCACGTTTTGTCATCTGCACACGCCATGGTTGCATGGCATTATACTTCCTACATGTATTTCCATTAAGCAACGCCTCTTTTGCCTTGCATCGCCAAACTTGCTCACAGACCTGGGTGCAGTGGTCCCGTAATGAAAGGCAACCGCCTTACTTTAAATGCATCTAACTTTCCATTTATATGAGCAGTGAATCATCCCATCTGAAATGCGTTAGTATTAATATCGCGAAATAGATCCAAAATAACTCTTCTATCCTGAGAGCGCTGATTGACTTTAAACTACTTCGCATTCAATGTGACTAAAGTCACGACGTCACTAGTTTCCAAACACCCGAACAGGATATCTGCATTTGATCAAACATGACTGCGCTCTAGTTTAGCATTTACAACGGCAGACGATTCTTCGCAAAATCTTGCTGCATCCACTAAGAAGACCTAAAGGAAGGCATACCTTCTTTCTTCTGACTCTTCCCCAAACACCTGAAGATGGCCGAGGAGCCAGATTTGTAAGTGCTAAACTTTCTCTTGCATTTTTTTTTTCGTTCTTCAGCCTGCGCTGCAGCGGGGGACAAGGAGGATTGTTTGGGCGACAACAAGACAGTTAATGACAATGTAATATAGCATTACGTCTTATGGTGTTGCACGGGTTGTCGCGTAGGGCAATAACGATTGCAAACATGTTCCTAGCACGGCACGAATTGCGGAGCGAAAAACGGCGTGGTGCTTTGTTGGAAATCTGTTATACCTGTTCCATTGCTGTCTCAACATCCTCGTATTTTCGCCGCATTACGTCTGCCCTCTGCACCCCCAAGCATTGTTGATGCGCAAGTGGTGGATGCAACCCCCAAGCATTGTTTACGGGACCGCGGCAATACGGCGCACGACAGCACCGTGAAATTTAGCACAGGTGAGGATACATTCACAGCCTATGTTTTGAGGAAAAGAGTGATCCCAGGTCATCTGTGGTCACCGAGCCATGTCGTTACTAATGAAGGCCTGCATACCGAGTTTGGCGACAAATGATTGCCTTTTTTAATGTTTTAGAACAATAGATATGCATATACGGCAGATGACGGGCGTTAAATCGGTTCAGAATGGTAGTCCACATGCGAACAGGTCATCCTTGATAGATCTTTTCAAGGTGGAAAAGGTCAGTGACATCAGATGACCTTTTTGCCTTTAGATATTTTCTATACAAATTGTTGCCATTGAATATGAACTAGCGGCAAACAGCCGGCCTGTCGGCCGGCATCGCCCCATCTAGATGCTGTCGCTACGAGCTCGTTCCTGTACCCCCATACCCCCCGAGTTCCCCATGTACGCCACACGACACATTCGCGACGCCCCGACAGCAATTTGGAAGTCTGCCGCGCCGCGCATTTAAAGTTCTTTGCGCGTTCGAATTTTGGAATCGAATCAAGTTTCGGCCAAAGAGGTGACCGAACTGATCCTGGGACCGTCCCACCACCACCATCAAGTTGCCGGCCGGCGAGAACCTCGTCGGGCTGCCGCGCCGCCGGTGCGGGCCGTCTTTGGCGTGCGGCATCCCTCACTCGCTGCTGGCGGTGGCGGTTGCGCTGCATCGCGTCTGGGTCCTCGCGACGACGCTGCTCGCGCTCGTGCTCCCGCTCGGCATACTGTTCATCACGGCGCGCGTCTCTCAGTCTAGCGGCGTCGGCGCGCGTCTCTCAGTCTAGCGGCGTCGGCCTCCCTTACCTCCACATCCGCGGCACGGGCCACTCGTCGGCGCTCCAGTTCGGCGGCTCGTTCGGCCTCGTTCAGGGCCTCGCGTCGCAGCCGGGCCCGCTCGGCCGCCCTGCGCCTGTCGGCCGCGCTCGGCCGGCGCCTCATCGCGAGCGTATCACAAATCCACTTCGGGCGCAATACACTTTCACAGTACACACACTCCATAATTTCACGCAAAACGCTTGTAGTCCAGGAAGCCTAAATCGGCCAGAACACACACAGCACAACACGTATCAGACGAATGGCTTATTTTTTCAATGCGCCACGTATGTAAATCGCGCAAATGCAAAAAAAAAATCACGTGTTCGGTCACGTTTTTTTCTCGGGCACTGCTCACTTGAAGTCACTAAGAAGAAAACAACAGACCAATAAAGGGAAGAAATAATCGGAAACTGTTATTAACATGGTAACCGCATTCATTTCCCTCCATGCGGTTTCTACCGTAAGACTACCTAGGGTACAATGTAGCCGCTGCCTCGTCCTCCTGGGTTTTGCTCTTCTATTTTATGTATGAGCAAGGGGAGCCCTAATTGACGAAAAAATCACGCAAAAGACCAAATAAGACCTTTTTGTACGCTTTCGTTGAAAACAACCGCAACGAGACACACCAAATGGCCTATGCCGACGCATTGACAATTGACTGACGAACTTGACGCAAGTATTTTCAATGGCCAGCTCCCAATGACGGCGCCACAATCGTCAACCGAACACAAAACGCTGAAAATGCGTCGATTTTGCGCATGAAGCCAATTTTATGTATGAGCAAGGGGAGCCCTAATTGACGAAGAAATCACGCAAAAGACGAAATAAGACCTTTTTGTACGCTTTCGTTGAAAACAACCGCAACGAGACACACCAAATGGCCTATGCCGACGCATTGACAATTGACTGACGAACTCGATGCAAGTATTTTCAATGGCCAGCTCCCAATGACGGCGCCACAATGTTCAACTGAACGCAAAACACTGAAAATCCGTCGATTTTGCGCAAAACTACGACATGCATCGGTTCGGTTGATGCCCCATGGCACGAACAGTTATGTCAAGTATGATGATTTTATTGCGGCGTCAGAACGACAAAACTACGGCCTTTCCATTGGTACCGATTTTGCCAACAATGTCACACTGCGTGCTGTCGAAATCGCGGTGTAAACACAAATGAACCGGTAATGAAAAATGTTGCCATTTGAAACCTTTGAGAACGGCCATTTTTCTCGTTGCCTCGGGTGGCACGCGCCACGTGCCGAACCCCGCGCCACGTGTTCGGTGTCATGCTGTTCCCCTGCAGATTGTCTTTCGATGGCATTTGGTTTGGTGTCGATGCGACCTGCGGTTGCCGAGATCGGGCGCCCGGAAGCGGCGCGCGACACCGTTTTTCCACGATTTCGTCAAAAATACATGCAAACCCTATGGGCGACTGCAGCGCGTGCCACGCGCACCCCGTGCGCCCCCGACGCCCGAAAACGTGACCAGAATGCATTGTGCCACCAAACCCGTGACCTGGCCGAGTTTCACCTGTGTGCCGCATGTGGTCTCGGCGCACCAGCCCGTCAAAACCGAACTCCGACGGTCGACATTTTGAAATTTATAATATAGAGACTAGCGGCAAACAGCCGGCCTGTCGGCCGGCATCGCCCCATCTAGATGCTGTCGCTACGAGCTCGTTCCTGTACCCCCATACCCGCCGAGTTCCCCATGTACGCCACACGACACATTCGCGACGCCCCGACAGCAATTTGGAAGTCTGCCGCGCCGCGCATTTAAAGTTCTTTGCGCGTTCGAATTTTGGAATCGAATCAAGTTTCGGCCAAAGAGGTGACCGAACTGATCCTGGGACCGTCCCACCACCACCATCAAGTTGCCGGCCGGCGAGAACCTCGTCGGGCTGCCGCGCCGCCGGTGCGGGCCGTCTTTGGCGTGCGGCATCCCTCACTCGCTGCTGGCGGTGGCGGTTGCGCTGCATCGCGTCTGGGTCCTCGCGACGACGCTGCTCGCGCTCGTGCTCCCGCTCGGCATACTGTTGATCACGGCGCGCGTCTCTCAGTCTAGCGGCGTCGGCCTCCCTTACCTCCACATCCGCGGCACGGGCCACTCGTCGGCGCTCCAGTTCGGCGGCTCGTTCGGCCTCGTTCAGGGCCTCGCGTCGCAGCCGGGCCCGCTCGGCCGCCCTGCGCCTGTCGGCCGCGCTCGGCCGGCGCCTCATCGCGAGCGTATCACAAATCCACTTCGGGCGCAATACACTTTCACAGTACACACACTCCATAATTTCACGCAAAACGCTTGTAGTCCAGGAAGCCTAAATCGGCCAGAACACACACAGCACAACACGTATCAGACGAATGGCTTATTTTTTCAATGCGCCACGTATGTAAATCGCGCAAATGCAAAAAAAAAATCACGTGTTCGGTCACGTTTTTTCTCGGGCACTGCTCACTTGAAGTCACTGAGAAGAAAACAACAGACCAATAAAGGGAAGAAATAATCGGAAACTGTTATTAACATGGTAACCGCATTCATTTCCCTCCATGCGGTTTCTACCGTAAGACTACCTAGGGTACAATGTAGCCGCTGCCTCGTCCTCCTGGGTTTTGCTTTTCTATTTTATGTATGAGCAAGGGGAGCCCTAATTGACGAAAAAATCACGCAAAAGACGAAATAAGACCTTTTTGTACGCTTTCGTTGAAAACAACCGCAACGAGACACACCAAATGGCCTATGCCGACGCATTCACAATTGACTGACGAACTTGACGCAAGTATTTTCAATGGCCAGCTCGCAATGACGGCGCCACAATCGTCAACCGAACACAAAACGCTGAAAATGCGTCGATTTTGCGCATGAAGCCAATTTTATGTATGAGCATGGGGAGCCCTAATTGACGAAAAAATCACGCAAAAGA
This sequence comes from Capitulum mitella, assembly GCA_030062745.1. NCBI lineage: Eukaryota > Metazoa > Arthropoda > Thecostraca > Pollicipedomorpha > Pollicipedidae > Capitulum > Capitulum mitella. Next base: position 3,662,446 of record CP099851.1, on the reverse strand, counting down.
CGAAATAAGACCTTTTTGTACGCTTTCGTTGAAAACAACCGCAACGAGACACACCAAATGGCCTATGCCGACGCATTGACAATTGACTGACGAACTTGACGCAAGTATTTTCAATGGCCAGCTCCCAATGACGGCGCCACAATCGTCAACCGAACACAAAACGCTGAAAATGCGTCGATTTTGCGCATGAAGCCAATTTTATGTATGAGCAAGGGGAGCCCTAATTGACGAAGAAATCACGCAAAAGACGAAATAAGACCTTTTTGTACGCTTTCGTTGAAAACAACCGCAACGAGACACACCAAATGGCCTATGCCGACGCATTGACAATTGACTGACGAACTCGATGCAAGTATTTTCAATGGCCAGCTCCCAATGACGGCGCCACAATGTTCAACTGAACGCAAAACACTGAAAATCCGTCGATTTTGCGCAAAACTACGACATGCATCGGTTCGGTTGATGCCCCATGGCACGAACAGTTATGTCAAGTATGATGATTTTATTGCGGCGTCAGAACGACAAAACTACGGCCTTTCCATTGGTACTAATTTTGCCAACAATGTCACACTGCGTGCTGTCGAAATCGCGGTGTAAACACAAATGAACCGGTAATGAAAAATGTTGCCATTTTGAAACCTTTGAGAACGGCCATTTTTCTCGTTGCCTCGGGTGGCACGCGCCACGTGCCAAACCCCGCGCCACGTGTTTGGTGTCATGCTGTTCCCCTGTAGATTCTCTTTCGATGGCATTTGGTTTGGTGTCGATGCGACCTGCGGTTGCCGAGATCGGGCGCCCGGAAGCGGCGCGCGACACCGTTTTTCCACGATTTCGTCAAAAATACATGCAAACCCTATGGGCGACTGTAGCGCGTGCCACGCGCACCCCTTGTGTCCCCGACGCCCGAAAACCCGACCAGAATGCATTGTGCCACCAAACCCCTGACCTGACCGAGTTTCGGCCACGTGCCACTTGTAGTCTTGCCACACCAGCCCGTCAAAACCGAACTCCGACGGGGTATTTTTTAAAATTTATAATATAGAGATAAAGGAGACGTCTTTATATCTATTTGGCCCTAAATGCATCGTTTTCACCCCAAGGAAATCGATCCGTAGTTCAAAAACCGTAAGGCTGACCTGGCTTACAAGGCCATTGGTTGACCTAATGGAGGTCGACCGGGGTACCGTTGGATGCCTGGGCACACAGCTATCGATCGCTCTTTGACCCTTGGCGCTAGCTCAGTTAGGAGCCAAATGGCGAGGACGGTACCTACCCCTCCTCGTCATCGTTGCGATTGAAAAGCCCTCCCGTTCGGCAAGGGTTAAAACATCGCAGGCTCGTCAGCCTGTGATGTGATCATCGCCGCCTATCGGTTGCCAGCAGCTGCCGCTGACGTGCCTGTTAGCGCCACGCAGCGGTAGGTGACGGAACTTCCCTGGCGGCCTGGAGGCAGGCTAGTTGGCTGGGCAGTCCAGTGGCTGGCGCCATCTGGGTAGCGGGCTGTTGTCCAGAGCTGCTGTTGCTGTTGCCAACAGCAAAAGATTCAGCGCAAAGCAGATAGAACAGTAGCTTTTACCAGCCTTCCAAAGGACAGAATGAAGTGTACATTACGCTTTCTTTGGACCCCAGAACAGCTCCGCGTAAATTCAACAAAACGTCCTTTGCAATCCGCGATTAATATCTGTTTTTTATTAACACGTGACGGTGTGCCTGATCAGTCCTTTAACGCAAGTGCTAATCATTCGTATCCCCGCGGAACCGGGGCTATTACGCACAGGGAAAAGCAACGCGACGGGAAAATGCACGACAAGCTTTGAACACAACGATGGTGATATAAAAGTACGCGTGAGAATAGAGGGTGTAGATATAACAACAGGTGCCGAGCCGAGCTCAGCATGCGGTAAGGTGCTGCTCTCAGACATGTAAACCTGCTGAAAGGAAGGCGAGGACACGGATACGACAAGAAAACATTTCTTCCGTCCAAATGAAGCACATACGAGAGGTCTGTTAATTTACTCAGAAATGTGTCGTAAATGTCATAGTACCGCAAAACGTTCAACCGTCTAGACCAGTCGGATTTGATCTGTGCCTGCTTACCCTTGCTTATCACGTGGCCCTCCAGAGGGTATCTGTAATGAACCACTGTCAGCTCTGCACCAGCCCTTTCTGTCGCTCGGCAGCAGCCAGCTGACCGCAAGGCGTTTAACCCTATTCCCGGAGGGCTAGACGGTATGGCCGATTCCCGGCAGGGAGGATTCGGCCCCCCTGAGGTCTCGAGAACTACACGTCTGATTTCATCGCAACAAACGGCAATCGATTTGCCATGACATAAACTACAGTTTGAAAAGCCGTTTTCAAAATTTTGAAAGGAATGGATATTGGGAGAAAAAAAATATCAAAATGGAGGGTACTTTGGACATCTTATAACTCTGCTGTTTATGGACCCATTTTAATGATATGGGCATGAATCAAGAGATTATAGATGGGACTTTTAAAATTGTTACACACACCGGGAATTTTAAGAAAATTCATAGGTGTTCACGGAATTCCAAAAAAATAGGAGGATCTGTTTTTTAACAAATGGATGGACAACAAAGGCAAAAACACTTTTTTGGCTTCTGCTAGTCATGATATACTAAAGAGGTGCAAATCGTATTGCAATTTTTGTATAATGTTAGTATAGACGGTGCCAGGGACATGAAAAAGGGGAACTGTCATTCATGGTTATACACTCCTCAGATCAACTTGCGACTTTTGACCTTAAATGAAATTCATTGACCTTGGAGTCACTTGAAATGATTTGGTGTACATTTAATATTGTCTGTATACGTCTCCAATTATTTGATTTCACTCTATTCCAAAAAATTCGTTTTACGGCTATTGTGATATAAGGTATGCGCACTGACATTTCAAGTCATAGCTCCGTGACCCTACCTGATGTCAATTTCAGATTGACCTTATACACAAAAAGAGGGCACCCTTCTACGTCAATATATTCAATGTTTGGCATTTTAAAAGATAGCGCCGAAATTTTTATTACAGACCCAAATTTTGACTTTTGACATAGGCCCGACCTTGTAAAGTGACTTCAGATAAACAAAATTGTATTTGCACGCTGCCCAACTATTTAGCTATACATCCAAATAGAGTTTTAACTTCTATCTTAAAAACGCCATTTTATGGCAGTCATTTTCTTTTTACCCTGAACAGGGCCAAAAATGGCGTGAGATGCCTCCCAAAAAACGTTGCCTGGCTCCGTCCCTCAGCAGAATAGAATTTGGAAATTTTGTCACGGCACGTAGAAAGAATAGCTAGGAAAAGCGACCAAGTTTCGTCAAGCTGTGTGAAAAACCCTGGAATTGGCAAGCAGAAAACCAGAGGGGGGCGGATTCACCCCCCCCCCCTGCCGGGAATAGGGCGGACAAGGCGCCAGCCACGCACCCGACGGCGGGCCTGACCAAGATGTCTCCAGTGTGGGTGTACGTACCACTGTGGAGTCTCTGGCCAGTGCATTTCACGGGTAAATCCATGGGAAGCTGTGGCTGTAGTCTCTTCCCTAATAAGACTGGAGATGCAACATCGCTGTATTATTACAAACAGGTAACCACGCCCGTTATGGTGCTCTTTACCGCTTTATATGGATGTATACCGCCATGCCATCATGAGAAGGGGAGACATATTGACCCGTTTGCTAAAATCCAGACGAATTGTGATTGTTGACTGTAAATGTCCCGACTGGATAGCATCTTTCATGTAGCTATTTTCATATTATAGCTATTATAGCTATTATAACTATTATAGCTTTTACACGGCTATTTCATTTCATTTCATGTCCTTGTAGCGTTCTCGGGTTTCCTCGGTCGTCGATACGCGTTCCGGTACGAGTGATATTTTGGGAACGGCTCCTGAAAAATCAACAATGATCATAATAGCAGTCCCTTGAAACTAAACTATCGTATGCAACATGAGAACAACGACCAAAAGGACCGACACGTGACATGAGAAAATCAGTGCGAACAAATGGCAAAAGCAACGTGAACAGAGGTGAACGGAATCTAAATGTACCGCCTGGCAGCCGTCAAATAAGAGCTCCCTCAAGGCCAGCGCCGTCGAGCGGCCACCCAACAGCGACAGTGGACGAAGCTCGTTCAGACAAGAACAATTAGCACGGTAACCGCTCTGGGTAATTAACTGCATCTTGGTAAGCACTATCGCCATAATGCACGCTTCTGATTATTTAACACAGCGAACACAGGCAATCGACGGCGATGATAAATGATGAATGCAAGGATAACAGAACAAAGAGGCATCAGACTAAAGAAAGCAATAGAAAAGTAAACTATCACACCCTAGTTCGCTTTAATCAAGCCCAAACGAACTGCACCGCAACCATCTTCTAAACAAGCACCAGTAAAGAGGAAAGAACTTAAATGATAAACAGGGTTTCTTACCGAAAGATGATGCGAAATACCCGACTAACACTTTAATGCCGCATGAAGAGAAATCTGTTTTTACGAACGGGCACGAACCGCAAAATTGTCTTGTTTCCCCCGACCACGTCAAAAAGAATGGCCGGCCGGCCTCCGAGGCCAGAAGGTCGGTTCGGTCACGCGAGCGCCCGAACCGGGCAGGGGCGCCGCAAGAGGTCGAGTCGTGACGCCCGGGCGTCCAGCGGCGGCAACGCGCTTCCTTGTTCGTCAGTTTTGGCACGCATAGAACTTCTCGAACCTGGTCAGTGCTTTAGCTATATTTAAGCCTGTCGAGGTTGAGAAAGTCGAAGTCCAGAAGGTCGAGACTCAGAAGGTCGAGGTTCATAAGGTCAAGGTTCAGAAGGGCAGAGTTTAAAGGGTCGAGGTTCAGAAGGTCAAAGTTTAAAAGGTCGAAGTTCATGTCGGATTTTAACACCGGGGGTCGATGGGGTTGGTCATGTTTGGGCCGCCTGGGAAAGAAATCTATTTCCCTTGTGGGCCCTGGACCGCCCAGCCCAGTCTAACCTAACCCAAAACTAGCCTAACCTAACCTAACCTAACCTTGCCTAGTTGTGGACCACAGCCGCCACACTTGATAAGGCAAAACACGACCCTCCCTAGCGATGCTCGGTAGTCTGGCAATGGAATTCGACATTCGTAATTTCGTCATGCAGAACCTCGACTTTCTGAGCTTCAGCCTTCTGAACCTCGATCTTCAGACCTTCGACCTTCTGAAACTTGTCTTTCTGAACTTTAGCCTACCCCGACCTTGAGAGTCTCGACCTTCTGAACCCGGACCTTTTGAACTTCGACCTTCTGAACCTCGACTTTGTCAGCCTCGACCCTCTGAACCTCGAACTTCTCAACTTCAACCTTCTTAGCCTCGACTTTCTCAACCTCGACCCTCTGAACCTTCACCCTCTGAACCTCGATCCTCTGAGCCTCGATCTTCTGAACTTTGGCCTTCTGAACCTCGACCTTCTCAGTTGACTCCTTTCTTGGTACCTGACTGATGTCTTTACAAAGTTTACCAACGAAACTTTTCCAGTGTATTAATGCCGGAAACAGCATCAAAAGGGATCATGGCGTAAGCTAAATTAACACAAGAAGGCCAGACCGTCTGGTGTAGACGTCCTGAGCAGTCACTTTAACTACAACTGTGGAGAGTACTGTAGCCTAGCATACTTCAATCTGTCACGGGCGCCATGTATGATTCGTTAGATGCCGTATAATCTACGTTACGTCAATTTTATTAAGTTATATTTTTTGTTGCAGTTGGACAAAGTTATTGCATTGACAGCTGACAAACTATCATTTTTTTTTGCATACGTTACGTGAATTTCATTAACTTACATTTTTTGTTTCAGTTGGACAAAGTTGTTGCATTGACAGCTGACGAGCAAGGAATAATTCTTTTGCACCACTTTTGCAAATGCGTTGACCTTAACATACCTATTTTTAAACGAAAAAATGGTTTGTGTTGTCAAAAGAGGCGACATCTACTGGGACCTTTAAGCAGAGGCACATCCGAGGTTTATGTAAACGGAATCTAGGGACCAACTGTAGAGATGTAAAATCAATAGCACAGGAACAAGGGGGCAAGGGGGACCTGTTCCCCCTCCCAACTTCCGAGCTGGGGGTATGGGTTTGTTTATTGGCTGAGTAAGCGTGAATACTGCCACCTTTGACTTACGCAGAGTCTGAGCGTAGTCAGACACACTGATTGCAATGCTCCTGTCCCTTGCATCCAGCCTAAAGTTTGCTAACCAGAACCAGCAGAACATCATTCTAAACTCTGCCGACAGTTTAGACCTAACAAAAGACTGTTAGTTTCTTACACACTTCGGACATGTGAATTTCATAGGAACGTTGAGGCATTTGGACCTGACAGCAAGCTGAAGCTGCATGTTTCCCCCTTTCTTTTAATCCTATTCCCGACAGAGGGGGCTAAATCGCCCCCCACGGGTTTTTTACTTGCCAATTCCAGGGTTTTTGACGCAGCTCAACGAAATTTGGCGACTTTTCCTAGCTTTTCTTTCTACGTACCTTGACAAAACTTCAAAATCCTATTTTGCTCAGAGGCGGAACCAGGCAACATGTTTGGGGGCACCTCAGGTCATTTTTGGCCCTGTTTAAGGTAAAAGAGAAATAATTGCCAAAACAGCGTTTTTAAGATAGAACTTAAAACTTTATATGGATGTATAGTTAAATAGTTGGACAGCGTGCGAATACAATTTTGTTCATCTGAGGTCACTTGACAAAGTCAGATGAAGGTCAAAATTCAAAATTCGGTTTTATAGCACATATTTTAACGCTATTTTTTGAAATGCCAAATACGGAAATTGTATGACTTAGAAGGGTGCCCTCTGCTTGTGTATCAAGTTTCAGCTTGATATCGGGTCGGGTCACGGAGCTATGACCTAAAATGTCAGTGCGCGTACCCCATGTCACAATAGCCGTGAAATTAAATTTTTGAAAAACAGTGAACTCAGATGATTGAAAACGTTTACAGATAACATTAAACGCATACGAAATCATTCCAAGTGACTCCAAGGTCACTGGAGGTCATTTAAGGTGAGAGATCACAAGTTGACCTAAGAGCATGTGACCATGACAGTTCCCTTTTTCATGTCCCTGGCACCACCTGTTACGGTCGGTCGTGCAGCACCCTGTCCGTGAGGCGGCGAAGCCCAGCCGGCCGGTCCGACTGGCCTGCTCCGGCGGTCCAGCACGTCTCGCCGGACCCGGCCGCCTGTGTTTGCGCCGCCTTTGTTCCGCGTGGGGTCGCGACGCCGCGGCTGGCCGGCCGGCCGCCCTGCGCCGGCGGTTTCGCGCGTCTCGCCGGACCCGGCCGGCCACCTCTATTTGCTTTTACCGTTTGCTCTGTCCCCAAAATACGTCCTCCCTTTGTCTCGTGATCTCTTTCGCTCGCGCTATATTAGCTTGGCGTAGCATGCCCTCGCTCTCTTTCTGTCTGGCGATCAGACTGTTTGGATGTCTCCTCAGTACACAAACTCGTTGTCAGTCAGTGAGCGACAACGTAGTGATGTGAAGTGACGTACAGCAGAAAATGACAGTCCGCGAGGCTCGGGAGTTTCCTTTTACACTCTTCTTGGCCTCTTGAATGGGAGGTCTCCTTGCTGGCTGAAGTGCCAATCTGGAAATTAGTTCATTCTTATCCCAGCGCGTCTGAACTGGAGCGTTCCTTGTGCTCTTGAATTGGGGCTCCTTCATCACCTATACCAGCTCGAATTTGCTGGTCCTTCCTTTCATGCTGTTGAATTGCAGCATTCTCGATCAGGACTCGTATGCCATCTTGAATTGGATGGTTTTCCTCTTATGCCGCTGAATTGTAGCATTCTCAGTTAAATGCTGAAATCATAAAAATTTCATTATTGAATGAAATCATATTTCATTCAATATTAAATTTAATACAAAATATATAAGATTTAATGAAATCATAAAAACTAAACCTAAATGCAAATTTTCCGGCGGATTTAGCTCACTTTATTTTGACCAGCGGCAGTTGCTGAATTTGTTGTTACACACACACATATATATACATATATATATATATATATATATATATATTACATATATATATTCCTTTTCTATAGATGTGTATATATATATATATATATATATATATATATATATATATATATATGCATATATATCCATTCCAACTACTTTTTCGCATACAATTGAGATTTAGGATTGTTTTTTCTAACAAACAAAAAAAAAACGTTGTTAAGGCCTGGAGGAGAATTGGTAGGGGTCAAATCAATATTGACAGGCCCCTTCCATTACCATCTTTAGAAAACAACATCACTAAAAGGTGTGTCCATTTGACCACAAAATACGGAACAATTGCTTTTCTAAAAGTTTTGTATCATTCCATGCTTTATTCTATGCCTTCAGTTCACCTTTTATCCATAATATATATATATATATATATATATATATATATATATATAAAAATGCATATTTACTAAGTAAACCAATCACTAAATTAATTACTTTACATTGGACCGAGGTTGCATTGTGCAAGCTCAGGCTTAATTTTAACGATGATTTTCTAAATGTGCAGATAAGAGACCAAGCGCTCATACCCTGGTCATGTTGTATTTTTTTTTTTTAACCACTCTAACACCATAGATTCATGGCCATGTTAAAGCATCTCGACACACACAACGAGAATACAAAGACACCTTCCTTCCCCCACTCCCTCTGTCGGCCTCCCTCCTTCACACTGCTCCTACTTCGCTTTACATTCCCCTTCTCTCCACCTCTGCTTCCCACTCCTCAGTAACTGGTGTCCTCTCTCCCTCTTGTCATGCGCTCTTCTTGTTTCATGATAATCCTCCTATTCTGTCTTCCCTCTCTTTACCTCTACTCTTTGCACGTATTTCCTTATTCCTCTGCTCTCGTCCCATCTCCTCTTCTTCCTTTTTCCCATCCTCCCTCCTGTGTGCTTCCCCCTTGCTGTCTCTCTTTGTTCACTGTATTTCCCCTCTTGGGATGTGCCAAGCTTTGTGGTATTTATTTCCTCAGGAGACGACCAAAGGAAAACTCCTGTCCAAGTTCAAGAACGGCAGGTCAGCCGCCAAGCAGCCGTCCGACAACCGACGGCTGAGCGAGGAGAGGCAGCAGAAGCGCATCAAGAAGATGGGGGGTCAGGCGGCTGATGTTGGGTTGCCCCAGTACGGCCCCCAGATTCTGGTGACGTCCCAGCGTCGAGGATGGCGGGCTACCACCTGGCTGCCGGGAACGGACGCTCACCTGAGGAAGAAGCCCGTCTGAAGACGAAGTCCTTCGCTGACCGGCGACGAATGTTCGTCGCTCAGAAGAGGAGCATATCCGCCCTGACATCTCGTTACCCCTGGCTTTTCGATGAAAGTGAGGTATGTTTTCGGGTATGGATTGTTGTTGGATAAACCAGTGTTTTAATAATTTTCATAGACAAAGCAGCAACCAGTCAGACGTTGATAAAAAATAGTTCTTCGATTGGAAGGACTCGGGCCGCTCCGTTGGGTTTCTTAACATGTACCCTGCAGTCACGCGCCATCTCTCTTAACTACATTAAGCATCATCATTCATCAAACACTTCTGATGAAACGTTGTGAATATTGTGGTCAAAACAACACATTCCTTCATTGCCAAATTACGCCCAATAAATTGCCTCGTTCTTTGGTAATAGTTTCATCCGAGCTCTGGCTTTTATTTGCATGTTCCGATATCCGTTCGTCGCTCATGCGGTTTGGTTTATGTCTGGAACCTGCTTTTTAAAACCACTAACGCATTTCCAACTGTGGGCGCAGTTTCTCGGGTCCGAGGAAAGGGCGGAGTGGACATCAGGGCGGGGTCGTCTGCCGAAATGGAGCTCTGCCTGGGGAAAATCAAAGAGGCGTACAAACTGTATACAGGTGCAGTGTACTTTTTTAGATGTGTCCTGGATCAGGCATTGTCCTTATCTCAGCATCAGTAATCGCAGAATGGCTTAGGTGTAACTTGAGTGGATCTTGGGCTGTATTGAAATTACGGGGGCAGTCAGTCCTTATCGAAAGTTTCATTGGTGGTCCGCCTTCCAGAGGGACGTAATGCCGATTATCTCTCACCAACCAACATTTATTAGATGACCTGAAAATGAATAACAATCGAAGTTGTGGCGAATGTAAACCTCCCGGCCCTGTTACCAGCAGGGCCCTAGTTAACAAACGCTTGCGTGTTACAGCCGAAGAAGCAGTTTGAGCTCTCCTGGAGGCCCTAGAGTGCTCCTGGGACCATCTGAAACGCGTTGAAAACGTGGGGTACGGGACGGCCTGCTGATGGTAGAGAACATCACAATCTGCTCCGTCGCGGACGACGTAGGCCAACGCCTGCGTCTGTGGGCGGTGTCTTCGCGAAACACGCGGCGCCGAACACCCGAAACCTCCTTATGTCCCTTCAAAACAAGACGCTAGGTGTGATCGAGGGGCAGGTTTCAAGACATGCCGCGAACAGCTGGAATTTCTTGGTCTGTAACGTAACGTAACGTAATTTCTTGATCGTAACCAAGAGACGCCGGCCAGTAGCGAGGGAGCGTGTGACATCCTTCCGTTTCCTGACTGCAAATGCATGATTTAAGTGATGATTCATGATGCGTCATCTCGATTAGAGTTGCAGTATTTTGGCACCACGGTATACCGGCAGTCAGTTTCGGCCGGTATACCGACACCCGAAACTGAAATGGATACTGCTGCTCTGGAGCAGCGGCTGGGGCGGCAATACCGGTACTTTATAAGTAAACGTCGGTTTCATGTAGAGCACGGGCACTGCTGGCCCAGATGCTGTTCTGCTACCACAGCATTCGTTTCATTATCGGCTGCCGGTATATCGACGTCGGCTTCCGGTATACCATGGTACTAAAGTATGGCATTTCTTATGGATGTGTACCAATACAGTTACTCAATCTGTATGTTGGTTTTGAAGACTTGTGAGTCGTGAGTCAACGTGCGACATCGTAACGGTGTAAATTAGCACGTTATACAAGATTGCCCTGTACCCGAGATGGTTCTTTAGTCCGAGAGCAGAGATCGCTATGGGCTCCTACTAATGATTTCCGAGCGTAGCTCGGGAATTTTTTAGACCCGACGGGGTTTTTCCAGGTACCTGTAAGTTCCTCAACATAAATTTAGAACCGCGTGCGGCTTTCATTCAGACCGTAGTGGTTCTTTTGGTATTATGGTGTCAAACCGACATTCTTTTGGGATCCTTAATAACATTCTTGTAAACCCTAAACTTGCTGTTATTCTTCGTGCAGAAGGTTGAGAACGCTATCGGTTCTCTTGACAATAATGCACTCAGTTCTGTCAACAAGAACCATGGAGCTTCTGAAAAGTGGTGGCATAATACTCTACCGCACCTTGGTTTAAAGAACGACACCAGTTCTATTCCCAAGAACTTTTTTGTAAAAGGTTGTTCAAAAGTGTTTTCATTGAATCTTTAAACTTATTGCACTTGCATTTTCAATGCATTAGTTTTCAAGCAAGTTCATGGACATAACTATTCCTACGTACCTACCGTTTTCGCTCTCAGACCCGTTTTTCTATGAGTGCTACTGGAACCTCTTAATGGTAGCGGACAACATGATGGCCGCGTTAGACGGTGCGTGCGCACGTGCAACGCTTGTAGTGCATCCCTTCCGAGGTTTGTCGTGAGTTGACAGTCACAAAGAAATACTCCGCTTGAGTGGGTCACATCAAGGATTTTTCGGCATGATATGCAATCTCGGTTGTAGACGGAATCGGCTGAAGAATTCAATTACTTAGGGCTCTCACAGAATTCCTCACAAACATAAAAGATGATACCATCGCACGTTGCGCACATACGGAAGCCAAACACCTGACGTCTTTACGCTGTTTGCCGGCGGCGTTGCCTGCGAGGAACGTCAGATTTTGCATGATAACTGAGTCCCGCATGCATACTGGGAAGTGCTCGCCCTGAAATTGGTACGAGGTCGTCCTTATCATGCACTGATTGGATCTCCAAAGCCGTGCCAAGACCGGGGGGACATCGACTGAGGCACTGTCGGTTGAGGCTTGGAGCGGTGAAGATGCGGTCGGCGCTGCTGCTGCCGCTGCTGGCCGCCCGGGCGGTGCTGGCGCTGGACGAGCAGCTGTACGTCACGAGGGAGGTGACCCGTGCCCAGACGCCGCTGCAGCGTCTGGAGAACACAACGGCCGCCTTATGCGGCATGGCCTGCCTGCGGCGGTCAACCTGCCTCAAGTGGAGCCACGACCCAGACTCGGCCGAGTGCATGCTGTGGCCGCTGCACTCGGCCGACAACCCGCTGACGTCCACCAACCACACGCTCCACCAGCGCCGCTACCCGCCCGGCTACGTCCCATTCGAACAGGACGGCGTGGCCTACTGTTTCCACGATAAGCGCACCATGGGCGGACCCGTGCTGATCGAGCTCTGCCTGGAGGACGATCCGCACTCGCTGCCAGCCTTCCCCACGACCGACCAGCAACTGGACTTCTTGAAGGCGCAGACCTACACGGGCATCAAGTGGCTCAGTATTAACGACCTGGAAACGGAGCGCGTTTACAAGGATCTTTTCAACCGGAGGAACGTGACCATTACACCGTACTGGCATGGCACTGGAGGCCATTATTTTCACAATGCCAACTACGATTGTGTTGCACTGCTGAGGGGCTATGGAGTTCTCAACAGAGCATGCTCTACACAATATTCGTATGTCTGCGAATACTGGATGTAGGTCTGAAGATCAAACTCTCTCTGAGGGCACGCTTAATGCAAGAAATTCTTTCGTATGTTGCGTGAAAAACGTCCATGTCTTGAACACAATCTTCTCATTAGTGCTTCAGATCAACACATATAACATCTATGTTACACGTTTGTCGTGGGTCTAAGGGCTGTGTGAAACCATTAGTCTATGCCGAGGTTTTAAAATTTTTCATAGTTATGGGCCTTAAATGGTGAGGCAGTTTGTTTGGGAACGATGTTCATATAAGGCCTCGGATCATGAATTTTGTTTTGTTCGGTTCATGAATTTTGTTTGCTTCATAGATTTCTGTAGGGGGTCGGACCCCATCTGTGTTTTGGTATTTCAAGATGGGCCATGTAGGCTTGGACCGTACTGAAACGTCAGAAAACTATACTGGACCCATTCATTGTTTTATTTTCGAGAAAACGACGCCAATGTCGTGTTGCATAATTCTGATGGGTTCCATCCTCGCCGTTGCTAAGGCTTGAAAAATGAAAAACCCAGTGGATGAACTCTAGCATCCTCGGCGGTTCATGGGTGGAAGAACACAGATGCAGCTTGATCACGCGTGTAATTGTCAGAGAGCTCCCAGCCCGCTGGTTAAGACTGCATTGTAAACGCATATATCACAGTTCATCATCTCCGTACAGAAACAAAAAGGGGCCGTGGAGAAATGTCCTACCACGGTCAAAGTTCAGGAATTATACGCAAATGGACGGCTATCTGCTGCAGAGCAGCATCACGGTTTTCGGTTGGCTCAGTTGTTTTCCGTTTCTTCGAAGGCATGAGTCGTGCTATGTTAAACAGGCTCTCCTTTTCGGACGTTTCTGATCAGCATTTTTATTGTGTATAAATGCAATGCTAGAACTGGCGAGCTAGATCAGGAACTGAAAGGTGCTTGATCAAATAAACCACATGCCTCAGGCGTTGGCAGAAACGTTGTTTACTGCGACGGAGGTCAAACTGCCTTTTTCGCTGCCTTGTAAAAGGCAGCAAAATAGGCTCACCTTTGTTTAAGTGTGACGATGACATAGCATTTTTGCATCACTGTTTTTGCTATTGTTTACATGAATTTGATGGCCGAATTTTCGAGAATAGAGAGTAAAGAACAACGCGAGGCCACCGTTGGTCGTCGGATAAATTAGAGCATGAAATCAGATATGCCAATAAGATATCTCACAGTATCTGGTAAGTATCTTGTAGCTTTACTCCCTTAATATAAACGTACGTATCGCAGCATAACAGTGTGATCTTTTGTGTAGCTCATTCGCATAAGCAAAGAACGGGTGAATTCAGATCATAGAATGAGATGAAAAGATTGTGTTGGATAACATGCTGACATACCTTATAACAACATGCCTTAATAACTTTTGTACCATGGCGTGAATCAATTCGGTACGTTCTGCCATGTTTAAGATATCGCAAAAATTCGCCACGGGACAAACATTTACATCTCCTTTTCAGTCAACGACGGGAGTATATTACTTGAAACAGAGCATATGAAACTGGAGCAAATCAAAGGCATTCATGCATTTATAAGTCCTTGTGCATTGTAAGAATCACATTTGTGTCCGCAGTCAGGTAGTTAGGTGGTCGCACAACACTACCTCTCCTTTCTGCATGATCGCAAATGAAGCATCCAACAGCAATGACGAGACTATTCGATTAGGGGCTCCACGCGACGAGTTCAGACGTATTGCAACGTTTTAGACGACCCCTCGCCTCTCAGACGCTCGTGACGAGCCCATTTATCTTCGTTGAGGTCTCACCATTCTCCTGTCATCGCCCACTTCCCAACTGCCACCGCCGACCCAGATTCCAATCGTGCTCAATCTGGTGAACTGGAGCCACGTATTGCGTCCACTTTATCCCGCTCAGAAACACGAACCTTCTCGGAAAGAACAGTATTAGACACGGAGGTCTGGAGGTCAAAATAAGGGGAAAGCTGTCAGATAAATCCGCCATTGCCCGGGGGTTGATTAACGCCTCCTCCTTCCTGGGGTATTTTTGAAATATCTCCCAAACGAGTAAGCGCACCGTTAACATTTTTCCAATACCTTTTTAACATTAACTGTGTACATCATGACAAGACTCTGGAAACCAGGTCACCTTAGCACACGGCTTTACGGCGGCATAAAGACAAGGATGTTTTGCAATGAGACGTTTAATTTTCTTCGCCCCATATTGTCGGTGTTTTTATTATGTATTGCGGCTGTGGCTTGCATTGCATGTCCGCATGAGCTAAGAACTCAGTACGGAGCACCTTCGACCGCGCACTGGGTCAACCTAGGTCAAATACGTATTTTCCGTTTTCTTGGTCTAGTAAGAGTACATGTTAAAAAAGGAATTGGATAAACTGCTTTTTGGATACGGTCAGATAGATTAATGAGTTTTTTTTGTAACAAACTGCAGGTACAACTCACAACAGTGTCTTGCAATATTGCAAAGTTTTTCGTAATGTGGCATTTGGCCATTTTATGCAGTTTTCGGCTCGGCAAATAAACCGGTGGCTTCAGTTTCATGTTCTGGCTAGCCGGTGGGGAGATATAGGCCTTTGCTATGCTGTGCAACATTCCGCAGAAATGTGCAACATCGGACAAACTGAACTGTGGGGTTATCCAGGGGTGTCATATAAAGGGCACTAGCGTGCTCGTGGTACTACGAACTTAAAGCTATGTAAGGTTGCAGTAATGCAGGTGCACGATAATTGAACCACAGAGGGCTTTTTTGTTCCCAAGGGTCTTTGAAAGGGCATTTTTTGGAATCTCCGTGTCAAATGGGCGACGAAACATGCCTGCCATAATACATTATAGCGGACATCAAATTTCACCCAACCTGTGACCTGGACGACTTATGACCTTTCATAAGTTACGTGACTCATATCTGAAGTGACGTGACACTTCAAATATGAAATTAAACGGCCAGGAACATATTGCCACTTTATCTTCAGTTTCGGTTTGCTTTTCATTGCAGCTAGGCGACTCCGGAAAAATAGTCCGTTTTGGGTTTTTGACCTGACCTGTGACTTCACTAGTAACCCAGCAGTAAATGCAAATGTATATGTCACAAGATTCTAAGGTTCGGAACTATCGATTGGCGTTTGAATCAGCCCAGTCAGACGATTGGTTCTTGAGACAGACGGAAGGGGGTAACGCCTCACTCCTCAGTCTTTTTTGGCGGTATGGTAGGTATATATGGCAGGCTGCGAAATACCACAGTCATTGCCGGGGCAGAGTTTTCCGATTTCATGATGATAATGATGTCATCATCATGACATCATCATCATGAAATCGGAAAATTCAACCTCGGATTTTTCGATCAAATCGCAGGATGTCATCATCTCACATCATCGAGTCGCAATACATTCCATGATATCACGACTCGATGATGTCACGACAGATTGCTGCCACTTTAAGGATATTGTTGAGATGAGAACACTCTACTATTGTTTGCTCTTTAATTTCGTTTGTTCACCATGGCTCGGCCGGGAATGGGACGTTTCTCGGGGGCCCCCTCGAAATTTTTTAAACGTAGCGCGAAAACGAATAGAACTAGATACGGAATATTTTTCAGTAGCTATTAGTAAACCAGTTTTGTTTCTTGCGACAAAATTTCAAAGTCAAAAAGTCTCTGACGTATTTGACTTAAGCAAGGGGTGTCAAAAAAAGTTAAGCATGTGACAGATTGCCAAAGTGATATTCACAATATAAAGCTTTACTAATCCCCAACTCATTCTCTACAAAATCTGCATTCTTAATATTTTGGGAAATCGTTTGACCTGATCTCAGGCCAACCGTACTGAATTGCTGAGTTGGTCTTTCTGCCAGAACTTAATCTTAACAGATTTTTTTAGAAAAAAGGATACTCAGATCGTCTGATGCGCTCTGTGAATGATGCAACAAACACAGTTGTGACGGGCCAGTGACCTGAGGTCAGGTCAGTTGGTTAAAAATCGAATATACGACAAAATGGGTACGAAATGTATTTGCATTTACCTCTGGTGAGATATGATAGGAGAACATTTCAGTTTATAGTCTGGAGGGCTTTGAAAACACATGATCTTATGTGACCTGACATGACATGATGTTAGTTCAGCTGTCAGTGGTCATTTGGGATGAAGCGGAATTTCGTGAAATGTTTCAACACGCGCAGTAGAAGGGGGTTTTGCGCTAACGCGCACTGGAAGCAAAGCACTTTTATTCCCCGTCTGATCTCAACCATGGAAAGAGCCAGAGACACGAATTTTTAAGGGTACAATAGGGTCATAAAGAATTAACTTATGTCTTATTTTGATGACTTTAGGTCAATATCTTTAAGATCAAATGGTCAAAAGGTCAATTTCGCACACTCTCGGCCCGTGCAGACGATGCCGGGTGGCATTTTCAACGAAACGGTAAAAGAGCGGATGTTAGAGCGTTAGAACGTGGAGTACGATAAGTTCCATTCATTTGATATGTTGAGTGAATATTTCAGTTCGAGGTCATGTCAGATTTTGCAGATCAGATTTCGAACAGTAACGGATAGTAGTGTAGCTTGAGTGCAAATAAAGGCGCTAGACGCAACTTATTGCATATTTCCAGTGAAGACAGCCAAAATCAGTACATTTGGTCATTTTCAGCGTTCACTGACCTCCGCAAGATGAAAGAAAACGAAGCGAGATCATTGTCCTTGGACGAAGTTTTTGGCCCAAAGTAAATGCTATGTGAACTGTTTGTACTGACGTCATTTCGTGATAATGAACGTTATGAAGTGAAATAATTGTTGTAAGAGGTAAAAATTATATATATATATATATATATAGATATACGATTATTTTTTATAAGGGTATCAATGTGTGCAAATGTGTTTTAACTAGGTTCTTTGAATAGAAATTACATACAAATCGACATGTTGTAAAGCAACTCTGGATCAAGTCACAACTTGTTTGACCTTGGCCTTTGATCACCTTGACCTTCACTGCCCCTGGCTTTGGTCTTGTTACAGCCATCACCTATCCCGTATAAAGTCGGCTGATAATGCTCAGACGGTAATCCTACGTAGAACGTCGGCCCTCTCGCAAAACTCCCGTTTGCCTAAGAAACCGATATTTTGGTTGTGTTCACTTGCCTTCAAATGCTTCAGATGTCTTATTTCCGTCCGATTTCCGATTTCTTCGCGCCGGTCGACGAGTTGTTGAATTGCTATAAATGTCACAAAGCAGCAGCGACCGGCTCCGATTCGTTCTCGAGATTTTCAAGAAAAAAAAACAGGCGGAAGAGCCACAAAGGTGCCTTCCCCTCCTAGTGTGCCTGTTAAGACAACGTATAGAGTTGGTTTCACGAGCTTACTTTTAGTCCTTTCTGGGAAGCAAAGGATGATTCATTTGACCTAGGATGACACTGCATGACTGCACTCACCGCAAGAGCTTTTATTTATGTTACTTCAGGCAGTTTTTTATAATCTTAGACATATTTCAATACTTCTTTCTGTTCTGTGACACAGTGATTTCTCCAACGAATCGAACCCATTTTGCCTGCTATTGTCCTTGACCTGACCTGGCATCACCTATCCCTGACTTCCTTGTCATTTAAGACTGTTCGGAGGTGAAAAATAGTCGCTACACGGCAGCGTACGACGGTGGAAATTCTAGCCTTCTGGCCATTCTCCGCAACGAAAATTGGGTCTTAGTTTCAAATTACCGACAAAATCAACAAAACTTCTCAAATTCAGCGGAATCAGATGAGTCGCGACGGAGGATTTTCAGATCGCTTATCATTCATCCCATTTCCCCGGGAGATTCCGAGACGTATGCTGTGTTTGCTGCCTGTTGTTAATTGGATATAGTTGGATGCGTGTTGTAAACTGAATTCTTTGACATTCGGTACCAAAAACTTCTACTTGCTCAAAACAGCAACTTCCCTCTACAAGCAACCGATGGCAGAAATTTTTGGAAGTGCTTTGTTTAGATATCTAGACCACAAAGTCTGCTTACTATGCTCCTCTGCAACAGGTGAGTCACATGAGAACACGTCAATGCATATGAAGTAAATCGTAACGTACCGTACCGTGCCACTTCGTATTTGGAACATGTTGCCAATATTTCCCCTGAAGCAAGGCATTTTTAAGGATTTTGAATTAAACTGGATAATACATATGCACACAGATGATAAGATTGCCCTGGCTTCAGATTCCAATTTATTTTTTTCAGGTTTCCCTGGCGATGCAGTTATTTTTCCCTACCAAAAGTCGAAACGTTGAAAATTATTGCAAAACTTGAATATGAACTGCGCTTTGTCAGAGGGAGTTTTAAGGTGTTCGATTCTGCGATGGTGGAAATTTCGTGATTGGAAATTTTGTTGGAGGAATCTACGAACATTTTTCCACCTCCGACTATGTTATCATGGTTATAACGTTAACATGACCTGTCTTTGATCCTCGTACCTTTACATAATCAAAAGACACCAATGTCTAAGAGCTGACCTTAGTTGACCGGATATGGCTTAAGATGGCCTGTATTAATCTTTACCTGATTAAAGTTGTCATATCTAACCAAATATTCGTAATTGTGATTCCAAAACGTATGCCTGAAATAATTTTACTTGCGTGCTGGCTTCGACTTACATCAGTGTCGTATTTTTGTCGATTGTTGGCCCGACAGGACATGACCTGAGGAGTAGCAAAGTACTTTTTGACGATGAAAAAACGTTTTGTAGCCCATTCTGAACTGTTCCATTCTCAAGATCAGTTTAAAAGACCATCCTATTTGCTTTTATAGCCGACAAATTTTGGAGGTCATGGCAAGATCTTGTTTGACCTCTTGGCCCTAAACAACTAATCCAGACTCAATAAATATACGCCCATTCTTCATAAAATTCCACGAGTATTCAATAGGTGTTACTCTCATCTCTGTGACTCTCGCAGTTCTCGAGGTTATAGGGATCCTCCCCCCCCCCGCGCAAGCGAAAGACGATTCTATCATCCGGGAGTGCGCAGGTTAAAATAGTTGTTTTTTTTAAGAAAAAAATCAGACCAGTATACACAAGGGCGATCGAGTTGTCCGAGCTCTTATTTTCCATGAGTTGCGTTACAAATTGCCGAAGCGTATCAGTGTGTCAGCTCATTTAATCGAAGCCGGAACACTCCTTTGGACCGCATCTGGAACACTCATTTCTTCCGAAGGAGCTCTGGCAGGTTTAAAAACGGTACAAAAACATTCAGACCGCCCAAAACGGTACGGACGGTGCACAGGTCCCCCGGACGTCCTGGAACAGCGCAAACCACACTGGCGGCTGCGCATTCCAGACGTTCCGGGAGAGCACAGCGCGGGCCAGACCGGCGCCTCAGACGCCCCGACACAGCACAGCGCAGAGCACGCGCGCCGCGCGGCCGCTTCGGACGCCCGTGACGTACCGCCGGCGGCAGTCACCCGAGTTCACCGGCCGGGGGCGGGGGCGGGGGCGGGCGTCGCCAGTGGTGGTTCGCCGGCGGGATCGTCGGCGGCGGCAGGAGGCGGCCGCCGGGCGCGCCGCGTGCCGGAGCGTCCGCCCAGTGTGCCCGGGCGGAGGGCCGGCGCAGGGGGCGGCGGGTGAGGTCGGGGACGGCGCCGCGGTCGGAGTGGAGTGCGGAGTGGACGGGCTGAGTGCGCGGCGTGGGTGGCCCGCGGAGGCGAGTGTGACGGGAACGGGGAGGACTGGGCCGTGCTGATGGGGCAGACACCAGGGCAGAGGACGACTGGTCGTCGGTCGGGCGAGTGCGGCTGACGGCTGCGTCTTCTCGTCGTGTGTCTCTCGGCTTCTCGCCGCAACAGAGGACGTGAGTTCCTGACTGCTCACGGCAACAGTGATTGCGCACGGTGGTAAGTGGAGGTGATTTTTTTCGCTAGAAGGTGCCGACGATCCTTTTGAGAATGCTAAAGCTTGCTGCATTAGCTTGTCAGTACGGCTGAGATAGGATAAATAGTTATTTGCATACTGCAAGACCAAACGGAGTGTCCTGTTTCCACATAAAAACTGCTTCGTACAAAATGACTGAATAATGATGATTATTGAAATTTTATTATTATTACGAAATTAAATATTACATTCATGAAACACACTCAGACGAAGCTCAGAACACACGGTTTTGAATGTGACGTAGTTTCCTCAACTTATTCTGCCCATAATTTACCAGACGCATGCAGTTTGTAAACAACGCTGCTATTTTCCAACCCTCTGCCCAGTTGCCGTCAACACATCGTTCAGCACAGTTCTGGAACCATCACGGCCCGGTGGTGTGGGTACGGAGTGTCCCTGATGACGCTGCTCATTCCAGGCACGTGCCGGCAGCGCTGTCAACCGGCCACCGCCTCACGGGACAGCCACGGAGCCTCCAGCGGGAATCGTCTGTCGACGGTGAAGACGACGCTCGACGATGCTGAGGCGGCGCCACCCTCCGGCGGTGGAAAACGACACCGGGCGCCGCTGAGGCTTCAGTAGTCGACACTGAGCTGCTCCGCCGGTCACGTCCGGTCAGGTCCGGCGGGTGAGCCGGCGGCGATGGTTCACGTTTCAGCTCACAGGCCGGAACGGTGTTTCCTGCACCGCCCTGGGGATGCATTCCTGGGCGTCGGGCACGTTGCGCGCCCTTTTCTGCTTTTTTTGCCCGTGCGGGCCTGCAACAGTACTTTCACCGAGCGGCTGCCACCAAACGTTGATAGTGGTCGCTATTATGGCCGCTGCTTAACAAACCGGCACTGCTGGAACATCAACGAGAGGTTACGAGGCGATGGTACCGGGGTTGCTGGAGCAGAGGATTGGTCTCAGGGTCACTCAACATAGGCAATAGCGTTCACGAGCCCATAACAAAAAGACTATGGAGCAGAGGATTGGTCTCAGGGCCACTCAACACAGGCAATACCGTTCACGACTCCATAATAAAAAGCTCTTGCATCGTATTGCTCCCACTCAGCGCGATGCAGATGTATGATGGCATGATATGGATTTCAAGGGAGCAACATGACCTGGCATAGGTGATCATGAGGGGCACAGTTTGCACGTGGTGCCCTAGTCGTCATGCCTGGTGTCCCCCCTCGTGGGGTGGCGTCAGCCTCCGCTCGCATCTGGTTACCTACGGCATTGCTGAGATGACTTCATGTCGAAGTATGAGGTCATCTCAAACACCGTTGATGCACGTTCCACATCCGACACACAGGTTGCTGCACAAAATTACTAGCACTGCAATGGCATGGTTGCGCATCGTGAATCACCAGTGTGAAATGATCGTATGCAGCGGTGTCGATTTGTATTCTTTTGAGAGGGCCCTGGCTCGCCCAATGTTGGTTTGTCCCCCCGAAATTTTTGCCGGTTTTATACGGAAATGAATATCGTTAAAGAAAACAATGGCCATAATAGATAAGGGATAGGCATAAAGCAAAGAAGAAAATCTAAAGAGGTGTATCTGTCTATCTTTCTATCTCCGATCCACATGTATCGGAGATGCATGTGGATCCTGTATGCATCAGGATAAATGCAATTTTCATTTGATAAATGGTTCAAAAAACTTATAAATTCCGTTGGTCGAGATTAAGTGGGCTATATCCATTTAGAAACCAACATTTAGGAGGACGTCAGGTTCCCGGGCCCTCGGATCGTCCCTCCCCCAATGATTTGCAAAAATCAACATCCCTGATCGTAAGAGACGTTGAACCCAAAGAACTTATTTTAAAGTACTTACAGCAAGTAGACGTTGACGCAGTGGTAAACCGGCGAACTACTGTGGCATATTGTCCCCTTCCTTTGTTTTTTTAGTTTTTAAGAAAGAAAGCGACACAAATTTTAAGCACTCCTATCACAACAACGCTATGACAAAATTTGTTGAGAAGGTCGCTATGAGCCAGGTTGTGTGACAGCATGGGCTTGCACGCAGTTTTTTGGTACTGATGGTGCTTGTTGACATAACTTGTAAAAGGCTGTCAGGGATAATTCGCAGACCAGTTAGCAGGTCGAGGTCATAGGTGACCTCAGGTTAGGTTAAGGGTGGTAGTTTGTTAGCTTTGTACAGTGTTGAGAAGAAACAAATGACATTTTTTGTTCTCGTAAAACAGCATTAGCATGCAAAAGGTCAAAAGTCAGATCATAACCTAATTTGAGCCAGTGACGTAGGTTGACATCCGGTCATTTCTCGTCACAATATGGCTTTAGTACTAAATGAAATCAGTTCATTTGTGTCTGTCATTATGTTTCTGAAAAGGTCAACACATGCCCTCAAATTTAGAAGTTAGACCCGGCCTGTTACATTGTCGGTAAACTGGATGTCAACAAATAGGAGATAACTGGGTCTTCATGGTGAGAGGCTATTGATAGCCGTTGAGATCATCAAAACCTAACCATTACTTCGTAAGATAGATAAAGTGGGGGACCAAAATCTCCCTCCCCCTTCCGGCAGCTGGAAGGTGATCTGTTGCCCCAGTCAATGCCGGGTGGATCCTTTTAGTGCTACAGCTACAGCTTTTAGTGCTGCAGCTTGCGAGCATCTAGTACCAAAACTGCGGTCTCCGACAATGTTTTTCCTTGTTATCCACAGGAGCTACACTTAGTCCGATCCAGGAGCGGACGGTGTCCGTCGACATATCCCAACATGCTTCATGCTTCCTCTTCATCCACAGGCGCCAGACTTGGGCCTGACCTAGGAGCGGGCGGTATCCGTGGACATGCCCTAGCCAGAATTCCCTATGGATGAGCTGTGGATGATCCGACCCTCAGGTCAGTGCGGTCATAGCACGGCGAGATCGTTTCAGGGCAGACGATCTGTCATGCCGTTTGGAAAGCAGTCGTATTTTTCTGACTTTTTATGAAGACATGCAGACATGGCCAGTCTCAACCATCGACCTACGAGCGAGGACGATTCGACCCCATGCCATTTCTCCCTGAGCTCCGGAACGGTAAAGAGCAGCCACTTGAAACTTTGTGCAACTGAGTGCCGTTCAGTGGAGCATATTTTGAAACCCATCGTAGCACAGGCGCAGCCGGAGGGCCCCCCCCCCAGGCCCGCATTTTTGTGAAAACCATTGCGCGTCGTCTTCCAATCAGGCGAATTTTGTATTACTTCAGTTCACACTGAGCCTGCCCCCCCCGTTAAGAAAATCCTGGCCGCGCCCCTGTGTCGTAGTCTGGTCATGTCAAGTCACGAAGATGTGAGGTCAGATTTGAATGCATATTTCGTGATTCCGTGATATTGTGCATAAATGAACGTGAACGAAATCGTTTGCGCATCATGAGATCGAAGGTCGTATCCAGCGAACAGATGTGTGTTTGAAAGTTGCATGACGTCTTTCGATCGTTCAAAGGTAAAGTCCATACCTGGTTTGGTCTGTTCGGCGATTCATGTCAACGACATGTCATACATGGAAGAGGCAATGCAAAAGGAAGGTGGTGTCTTTTGGTTTCGAATCCCATTAACAAGTCATACGAGGTTAGCGCACAACAGTCTGGTACATTAAATTGAGTTTCCTGGATGATTTGGTACTGTTTTCAACCACACTAAAGTCGATTCAAAATTGATTGTAAGATAGCCTCCTGACCTGACCTAGGGCTATCCTAGCTTTACCGTAAGTGCTGGTATGACAGTGCGATACCACCATACAAGGCAATTCATACCAAATATTTATCCGAAAATAAAAATGGCGATTTTGGACGTTCTGACCCAGCTTGCCAGGAATGCTAGGTCAACACTAGGAGCTGCATGCAAATATCCTGGACCTTAATGGTCGAACAAAAACGAGTTATCGCTTTCTTTTCTGGAATGCCCTATCGCTTTCTGCCTTGAAACGACAGACGGGGGGGGGGCTTCTGTAGGCCCCGCTATTGAAGGAATTCCGCGGGGTTATGGTTCGTGTATCTTTGAACTGCCTTTCACACGTTTTTACAGCCCTCCGCGCTGTGACCTTGTCGGCCTGGAGCAGAGTCAAGGGACTGCATGCGCTTCCCACTGAGACCACTTTCCGGCAGCCTGCACCAGCAGCCAGCAGCTGCCCCGCCCTCCTTCATTAGGCCAATAGAGCTGGGACGAGGACGGGTCGGGGCGTGGGAGAGACGTGGCTGCGTGGGTGCTCTGACGGCCTGCCAGAGGTGACGGCAGCGTCAGCTGGTTGGTGAGACACATGACGAAGGACGGCAGGTGTGAGGATTGTAGAGACACACTGTCGGCTGTGTGAGGGGTGTCATGCCAGACTGTCGCTGTGTCTGGCGTGTCGCAACAGATTGCCAGTTGAGTCATGGGCATGCTGAACTGGGCTATTGTTCAGGGAATTTGGCACCGAGTGGGAGCACCCTCGGTCAACACTCCTGGCCTCATCCGGCTTCGAAGCGCCCCCTGTCTGGATCAGCTGTCTGTTGCGGGTGGCGTCTGTTGCCATATTGCCTACGTGAATCAGCTGGTTGCTGCACCGGTCAGTTCTTGGTCGTTCTGTGTTTGAATCAGCTGTTTGCAGTCGAGCGTCATACCAAGCTATGTTCGCCAAACGTTCGGCCGTGACATCCGGCCCGGAGTCTCACCCTGGCTGGATCAGAAGGCTTCTGTAGCGTTCTGTCGTGCCATGCTGCCGCTGGCCAGGGCCGCACCTCCACGCTGAAATCCCTGGAACTAGCACCTGTTAGCCTGGTCTTTGCCTCGCCTTTAACGGTATGGACGAACGGCACGAAGGCAGTCGGGGAGCTCTAGCTAACGGCCGGTGATTGCAAAACTTCGCAACACCGTCAGACGACGATGGGAGAACAAGGCTGAGGTATGAAGGTGCGATTTTCGACGTGATGCAGCCGGATTTCAAAAGCTTCAGCATAACGACTACGGCGCTGCTGAGTCGTTATGAGAGAAGAGAGAAAACAACGTAGAATTGTTTTTTACTCCCAACTCTGAAAACAGTGCACCACCTATGGACATATCGTCATCGTGACGACCATGTTAAATAAATCGAGACATCCTGCCCTGTCTGCGACTAGGCTGTGTGCCACGATGCCGACGAATGTAACAGCTGATTTTTTACTCACGCAGGGCCGATTACTGGCCCCCGTTCATTGCCACTGCCCCGGCGAGCATGCCAATCGACCTCGTCGCCGCTGCAGCGCCGGGTAGTTGTGCCGATGGCGATTGTCCGCCGCGGGGGGACAGTTTGCCGTGAATGGACTCGTTCCCTCGTCCAGTTACGATCTGCCCTGGAGTGAACGACCGCCGCCGGGTGCGGCTGGTGAACCAGCGTCACGTCTGAATTGATTTCCTGTTGTCGCTCGTGAGTCGTGACGGCCACTGCACAGTGCTGCAGTGTCGACTGCAGCTGCGCGGGCCGGTACCCTTCTGGCCTGCCGGCGGTTGGGGTGAGCTGACTCATTGTGACTGGAATGCTCGTTTTCGTTTAGGCGACGGACGTGGCTGAGAGGGTGTCTGTTGCGAGCTCAGACGTGCGGCTGCTGCCACCGTGATGAGAGTGGTCCATCCTCGAGTGTTTCGACGGATCGAGGACGAGGGCTACAGCGCTACAAATCGAAACATTAGAGAACTAGTCACCTTCTGTGCGACGCGGGAAGATGCAGACGGAGATACACAGAGAAAGAGAGAGAGGGGGGAGAGATGGGGAATCAACCTCACACTGTTTACGTGAATTCTGAGAAGTAACCTAATATTTTTCCATGTTCTGGTTACGTCTGGTCCAACCCAATAGATGCATTTTAAAACAGAGAGAACGCTCTGTTGTGGCAAAACGTGGCAGATACATTTGATAGCGATTAATGCGCTTTAGTTGGCCTCAACCAGACCTCAGGGGATTTAAACAACGCTTCATCTTCCGGCTAAAATTTAGGGAACTCCCGTCTGTGGCACCATTTGTTACCTGTTCTGACACATCTTCCCGGTTTCGTGGTAGATGATCCGAGCTTTGGCCGCCAAGGGAAATCATGTTCAAGGGATTTTTTCCTTGCGTTTTCGGTTCTCCTATGTTTTTAGTCATCGTGCACTTTCCGTCTGCATTTTTCGACTTGAGGAACTGGGCGGTTCGTCATTTCCACCGCCGGATATTTTTTCAGTGGGATGGCTGGCCTCAGCCATCATTGTCCTTACATGTTTTTCATTGTCACATGTTTTGGGGAAAATGTTGCTTTAATTCTGTTTTTATACGAGAGAAAAACGATTCCTCCCGTCGGCGTTTTTCCAGCACAAAAGCAAAGCCTTTTATTTTGGCATGCTGGACTTTTCCTACGTACGATTTTCACGCATTGCACGAAAATTTAAACGTTTTTCAGGGAACAGGAGCGGCCGCGGGAGATGTTTCTGGGAGGCACGTCAGGCCATTTTGCGGTCGTTTCAGACGTGTGTTGCTTTGTTTAAATATCAGTGCTATAGGCCAATATTTAGCAATGCTGTGATTTCAGTAACATTTTAGTGTAGATGTTACTTTACATCTGATCCGATGTTTCTCCTCAAATGTTGCGGTAAGGGATTTAGAGCACATGTTACAACTATTTCGGTAAAAAAAGGTGTCTTAACACGCGCAGTGGAAGGGGGTTTCGCACTAACGCGCACTGGAAGGGGTTTCTAAAAGTGCCCTCCCCTCCGATCTCGGTACAGGAAAGAGCTAGAAACATGACATTTTACGGACAGGGTGGGGCTATAACGATTTACGTTGTGTGTAATTTTCATGACTAGATCGATATCTTCAAGGTTAAAATGGGGTGAAAAAGGTCATCTCTGGAGGACTTTTCGAGCGAAACGAGAAAAGGGTGTTTGTTTGGCCGTTGAAGCGTGGCATACGACAGCTTCCATTCATTTGGAGTCTTGACACAGGATTTTGGGTCGATGTTATTTTAGGCCGTACCTGATTACCTATGGCGTAATTTTTCATCTTTTGCAGATCAGATTTCGAACAATACGGGACAGTTTGAGAGTAAATGCGAGCGCAACATGTATGTTTTGGCGTATTTTCAGTGAAGGTAGCCGACATCGGTACATCTGGTCACTTCCAGCGTTTATATTTATGTATGTATGTATATGTATCTGTGTATGTTCATGTGCGTATCAATGTGCCAAATGTGTTTTAGTAGGGCCTTTAAATGAACATTTGATACAAATCGATATATTGCAAAGAAAATCTGGACCAGGCCACAGAAAGTTGTCCTTGACCTTCGATGACCTTGACCTGAAATGACTCTGGTATACATGTATGCGTATCCATGTGCGCAAACGTGTTTTATTAGGGTCTTTGAATGCATACTTCATACAAATGGACATGTCGCAGGACAAATCCGGGCCAGTTCACAAGATATTGGACCTTGATCTTTTACGACCTTGACCTTCATTGACCTTGGTATACGTTAGCGTATCAGTGTGCACATACGTGTTTTTATTAGGGTCTTTGAATGCATATTTCATACAAACTGACATATTGCAAAGCAAATCTGGATCACGCCACAAGCTGACCTTGACCTTTTATGACATGGACCCTTATTGACCCTGGTTGTGGTCTTGGTGATATCCATCACTTCTGCCCGACTGACATCGCGTAACTGTGTTCAAACGGTAATCTTAGGTATAACGTTAGTTCTTTCGCAAAGTTCCCATTTGTCTGCGACAAACGTCGTTTTCTTCATGTTTGCCTGACTTCGAATGCTTCAAACTTCAAAAATTTCCGGCCAAGTTCGGATTTTCATACGACGAGTTATTCATTTGCCATAAATGTCACAAAGTATCAGCAACCAGCTCCGATCCGTTCTCGAGATATTCAAGAAAAACACGTGGGGGTGGCACAAAAAGACCCCCTTTCAGTGCACGTGTTAAGGCATGCCAGCACCATACTTAGATCGATTTGTTTATATATGCTTTGCTGAAAATCTTCATCATTATTCTCAGTTCTGGAATGAAAAATTGGATAGGTCGTATCGGATCACGTCTTGTCAAGTCACGTAAGTCCACCGTTGTGAAACTGTCGCTTAATCATCATAGTTAACTGTCGTGTTCTTTACCAAGAAGATGTATATTTTTTAATTGGCCCCCCGTTTCTATCTGCGACCCCATGATTCTCTGACTGCGCTCATATTGAGCTGACGTTTTAATAGCTGGCCAATGTGCAGTCAAAGTAGCTTTTTCCACGGCACACCTTCAGCTAGTGGCTTGTATGAGGAAATGTGCTTTACAAACTGTGAAGCACCACAAAGTCCCGCAACGCTACTACATTTATATTTTATTGCGGCCGAGTATAGTTTTATCCACAAGTTTGTTTAGCTTAGCCCGCCCCCGCCTGGGGGGGGGGCGGCATACCGCCCCTCTGGGGTTTTCCAAGACTGCGAGAGAACGAACAAACACAGCACTACGAAACTTTGTGTACCTTTTAATTGATCATTTTTACACCTTTTACTTAATTTTTGACATTAGGTCATGTAAGGTGTCTCACCTAGATCAGGTCAAGTGGGCCTATGTCCAGAGAAGTTTAGCGCCTTGTAATTTTTTCGCAAAACATGATATCACAATAAAACTTTGAAGGGTTGGAGATTTTCATAAATGCAACAAATCTGCTGTCTCGGGTTTTCGGAAATACTCGGGTCATTGGCCAAAGGTCAAGCCCGTTTTCAACATAAATCGTCGTTTTTCCGACAATTGGCAGAATTTTTTTAAAAATAATATGATTGTGGAAAGATCCGGACATTCCCGTTTCCTTCAATGGGCAAAGTTTCAATGACCTCCGACCACTGACCTGAGGTCAGGTCCCAAATAACGGTAATGAGTCAAAATGCGCTGCCATCAAAATCGGCGATTAATGATTCAGTTCGGGTTGAAACTGGCAGAACTGACTCGGACAATCGTGACTAATACCATGAAGTTAAAAACATTTCCAAAAATCGCACAATTTGGGAGTAAACAGGCTATCGCCAATCCTGTAAATTGATAACTACTGTGTTTTTCCAAAATTTAAGCATGAGAAATCATCTCAAAAGCAATTAGGATGAAGATAAAAGACTTGGAATAGCATATTTCACGAAAATAAAAGAACGCCAAAATTAGTTCTCGTTAATTTTGTGCCGCCTTCGTCAGCGGCACCTGCCTCACAGCGTTGCGAAAATCACTGTGTCTTTAACCCAACGTTTTCATACACATATTAAAGAAATCAGAAAAATTAGGAGTGTATCGGCATCTACGGGCTTTTAACCTGTCCGCTGGTGCCTTCATCTAGACTTTATTGGTCGCAGCCCTTGAGATTGAGGCCATTTCTCGGTCTCATGCAGTTGGCTATGAGAAAACATATATGTGGCACATATGGCTTGCATATCATCTAAAATTAAAAATGAGACCAGTTTCGAGCATTACTCGTCACGAGCTTCCCAGTAATGTGCTTATTTTTATCTTGCGACCAACCGTTGGTGAGTTAGAGGGGGGCGGTCAACCGCCCCCTCCCCAGTTGAGCGTGCATGGCGGCTACCCACAGTCGGGAGCTGGTTAATTTAGTGACTAGTCGTGCATAAGGTCCCTCGACAACCTGTTTGTGCTTTATACTATGCACGTTTGTAAGTATATTAACCAAAACTGAGGCCAATTTGATATGTGAAAGAACAGGGAATCGATTGTTCTTGCCTTTTTGATAACGAAAAGAAAGAGCCCGCTGAACTTCCTTTCCGGATTGATGGAAACGATGCGGAGTGGGCTGAATGCCAAAGACCAGGCTGATCAGGTATCGAGCAGGGTGGCCCAATCGATGGTGCAGGCCCTGGTGGAGCCCGCCAAACTGCGTGTGTGTCAGGCTCTCCCAGCTGTCGTTGAGCGGAAATACTAGCGCAACTTCGCGGAAAGTGTCATAGAACGCCCATTATGTCTGCTAGAGACTCGATCATCAGTGGGTTGCTGGATTGTTAAATGTCGGGGATCGCGAACTACGGAAAATTAACCGCTGAGTGGTAAATGGCAAACTGCGACCTTTGCGTTACAATTCGAGACTTTGTGACTTGTGCGAACGTAGTTAGAGGGAGGGCGTCGACCTGCAGATGTACAGTTATTGAAGTTTTGCTGTCGGCTAATTAAATGCAGCCGGCTTAACCGAAGCGCGATGGCCGTACATGTGATGGACGAAGTAACTTTGATGTATAAGGAAACTTTAGACAGCTCCCGTCTGTGTATTGTAACTTACTGAGAACAATGCATCAGACAAGCCTGCAAAATTCGTTGTGCAATGTGCCTTCTGGACGTGCCAGTTTTGCGTGAGTAGCCGATGGGCCAACTTCCGCCAGGTGACGTCATTAATTTACTTTTTTGCCAGTTTGCCGTTGTCACGTGCCAGGCGTACTTCCTCGTCCGGCACTGTTTGACACGGTAAGGGAAGGGTATACGCAATTCTTCACGTTACAGTTGCTGCAGGATCTGTAAGATCGACTTGCACTATGTTTCCCATAGTCCGTCCGCATTGTAACGCTATAATGGCAAAGTCTGTATAGAATATATTGGACTGGGTGGCAACTATGCAGTGATAAGTTTTTTTATATTTTATAATTTTAGGTAGCCATGCAGCGATACGTTTTATGTTGCTCGGACAAAACTGGTCATGAACTGATAGGGAGCAGAACGCAACGAACGAATTACGTGGCATATGCTTCATCTTGTTTTGCATCCGCGCATTCTACCTCCTTGCCCTTGAAAGACTAGAAATCGAAGCAGGAAAGTGGTCCTGCATGTCGGAGAAAAACCACTTCGTCGCGAACATGCCCCGCATTATTGCAGCAATGGTATCCTTGTCGCTGCAAAATGCGAAAGAGCTGAAATGAACAAAACCGCCATTTATGATTTGTCACCGTCCTGAGGAGAAAATAAGGTGGCGTGATACAGTTCTCCAGAAAAGTAATGGTCGGTATCAGGGCTCACACACCGATGAGATCAGTTGCGTTCTGAATGGGATACTGGGTAAAGGCTATGAGGAGGGAGTGCGTTTTGATCACGTGACATGTTCTGTCGGAGGGCTGTGAGGGCGTGGTGGAGATTGACCAGGCCGTGTCCGGCCTATAGTCCTTTCCAAACAGGTAGTTTTTCGCCTGATTAGATTTGAACATTCGACCCGAGCAATGAGCGCTGAAAGATTTCTGAGCAATGTCGTTGGAAATAACTTACACACGAATGAACGGTTCATAATGTGTGCACAAGAAGTCATTATGATAATTATATGGCGAATGCCATTGCCAGGCAGGTTAATGATAATGACACGAGGTCAAATGGACATATACTGCGTTTATTTGCACGGGAGTATTTAAGTCGCCCGAATATATCTCAGCATATATACACACACTCATTACCAAGGCCGGAACTTTGTATCTCTTTGGTGGGGGGACTCCCCCAATATTCAGCTGACTTCCCAGTATTTAGCTCGCCCTTCCTTCAATGCTGGGCTGGGCCCATTCACAGAATGGAACTTGGCCCCCAATATTTTATCAATTGACAATGATGAGAGCTTAACCACGCCGGACGAGGGGGTGGATGCCGCTTCCAAGCATTGTTTCCGGGCCCACGGAAAAACGGTGCGCGACAGCGCCGTGAAATTTGTCATAGCTGACGATACATTCATTGCACATATTCTGAAGAAAAGAGCGACTCCATCTTTTCTCACAGCACCGAGTCATGGCGTCATTACTGAAACCTTGCAGAGCGATGTTTGCTCCAAATGTCGGCTTCTTTACTTTTTTGGGGCAATAGACATGCATAAATGGCAGATGACGAACATGAAATTGGTTCACAATGACAGTCCACATGAGAACAGGTCATTTTAGATAGCCCAATCACTTTCTTAAGGTCAAACAAGGTCAATGACCTAGATGACTTTTTCTGACCTTAGAATGTTCCTACTCAGTTTTTTGAAGGCGGGACAATTTTAGGCCTATTTGGCCCAAAATGTGTCGTATTTAACTGGGGAAAATCAGTCTGTAGCTTCCAAACATAAAGGCTGACCTGACCTATGAAGTCACTGGCTGACCTGATAGATGGCATTTGTTATTACCATTGGATTCCCATTGGTTACCATTGGATTCCTTGGACGCACGGCTGTCGATTTCTTCCTGTCCCGAGGCGCTAGCTCAATTAGAGGCGAAATGGCGAGGAGGGTGCCTCCCCCTGGTCATCGGCACGAGTGGAAATCCCTCCCGTTCGGCGAGGGTTAAACAAGCGAAAGCATTAATACCGTGAATGCTAGAAGAACACAGACATGCATACCCTACCCATATCAGACATTTCAAGTGGCGTCAAGATAATGGAAACAGAAAAGAGCAAATGGTAGGTCAGTTATCCGTTCCCGATCCGACGATCCCGGGATGACCAGTCGGAGCGTAACTTTTGGCACCATGGTGTCACTAGCACGCATCCATTCGTGTCACCGATGTCTTCCATTGGATGGCTTGGCATAACTGCAACTACTGTTTAACTTGGCTAGGTCTGAACCGTTTGCGCAGATTGCCAATGGTGCATGATATGCATGCCTTGACATACGCATCATTTCAACGAAACGAATGAAACGGGCGACCGTGTAGTACTGCCTTGAGATACCCATGCAGTAATAGTACATGGTATCACCGCAGAGGCGTAGGAACGTTTCATAAAAGGGAAGGGGACATGGCCAAATTATTTTTGCTGACCTGGTGCCGAGGGGAGAAGGTGATTAAGTTCGACAAAAATGTTTTGTTTGATACAGCGTAAATATATATATTTGGCATAGTGCAAAACATTAATCATTCATTAGAATAGCAACAGTGCAAAATAATCGTGCAGGGGCTTCCCTGAAATGAGACTTCGTTCTGAAAGGGCTTCACGTTGGAAATCTCCGGCCGGAATCCAGTGGAGGGGGCGAAATTCATTCCCGCCTTTGACCTCATGTTTGTCGCGCATTGTCTGTTTTCGCACACTAAACTGATATCTAGTGCGTCGACAAAACGAAAAAAATGAGATGGGCATTTTTGGAGGTATCGCCCCGTACAGTTAAGCGTACAGCGGCAAAACCAGGCGATGCCCCCCCCGGCCATGCGTTACCAACGGCGATGTTAGTGTCATACGAGCGATCTGAATTTAAATGCTGTGATCAGTTTGTTAGCCATCGTTGATCACCCTTGAAATAAGGATAAGTCCGATTTTGAGATACTTTCGATCATCTATGGTAATCATCCGGTAAAAAGCCACAAAAGCTGCCAAGTCGACGAAATTTTGAACATTTGACCCGATCTGACCTCGAAGGTGTTGCCCTAGGGTCACGAGATTTGGGCAAATGTAGTTGCCCACAGCTTTCCACTCACTCTGAAAGCTTCACGTCACTAGCTGGTTTTTGAGGTTTGGGGGGTAGAGGGAGGGGTGGAGAATTTCGCGCCTTTCCTCCACTGAGTGTAATTTCCAGAGGCCCTCCACTGCCAGCGTCAAAAACATAAAACAAGTTGCTTATCAAGCATAATTACACATAAAGTAATACCAAGACAGATGTCGGGTGTGTCCAGCATTCTTAATTTGACGGACATTTCGCAAAACACGAGTTAAGTATTTTCGCCGCCTGGTAGGAATTAGAGCTCGGTGTGCCCGGACGGAGCATAAAGGCAGTTTACTAACATCTTAATTGAACATATCACTCACTGCCGGTTTGGGCTAGGATGGGCTTTATGCCTTCTCCAAGGTGCACATCACCATTTATAGCTGATGGGTTATTTCCAGTCGCTTGATATCATCACGTTGTGTAAAGCATGTATTCCCGACAAAGTCTGCATCCCAATGTTCCCATGTAACCTATGTGCTTAGAAATGAGAATAGAGAAGAAAACAACAAAACGGCTATCCAGGGGCGCGAACTCGCCATTTCGCATCACCCATTTCAGGTTAAACGACAATACCACTCGGCCAGCCAAGAACGTTGCCCATTGCGCGACTGTGTTGGTGAAGTTGCTTGGAACCTAACCACTACGCCAATGAATGAAAAGCTGGTCCTCTCTTCCCTCGTACGGCGCACGAAAAACATACGATCATTGGTCGGCGTGTTAACAGCTGTTCGATATACTACGAAAGGCAGCCTCCAAATATGCTCCCGACACAACCGGCCACCTGTCAGCGAGGATTCGTAACTGTCAGGGACGCACACGGGAGGTGGCTGTGAAGACTCTGGCGAGTGAAGCAAAAAACATTATTTTGGAAAATTTAGCGATACAAAGACAATGCAGATGAGAGAATATGTACTTGTGACGATGGATTACCTACAGGACTAAATACGCTCCATATTATCAAAGAGCCTAATACCTACCATTACTTTTGTGGAGAACCTTACAATCGTCAGCGTTGTTCAGTGTAAACAAACAGCTCAAAGTTGTTCGTGTCCCCGCGACAGCTGGAGCGAGAGGTGTCCGAAACGGCTTCGCTGTCGAAAACGTTCACAACCAGCCCGGTGGCCAGCAGCCTCAGGCAAAGCCGCTTCCATTCCTTTTCATCTAGCGTCATGAAATCGTGACACGAATTACTCCTGATACCAAACGTTATAGTTTATAACGTATGATAAACCATATAATAATATAATAAGATATAATATACCAACAATTTCGAACGTTGGCATGTAAAACACCACCTTTGGCCGTTTTTTTCAGCAGGAGCTGCGGCCAAATCAGCGAGAGAAGATCCAACACACAAGCAGGTGCTGAGCCACACACCAGATCGGATGCGTGATGGGGCCACTGGAAGAGCCCGGGCAGACGAAGACCCAGACACGAGGGCAAAGAGTGGGGCACACACGGACGCAGGCACTGAAGCAGGCCGGGCAGACACGGGCTCACACACTGGAGCAAACAGCTGGGCAGACGCAAGGCCTGACCCCGGAACAGACAGGGGGGCAGACACGTGCACAGGCTCTGCAGCAGACGGCGAGGCAGATATGGGCACCGGCACTAGAGCAAACAGCCGACCAAACACGGGGCCAGACAATAGAGCAGACAATCGGGCAGACAAGGACCCAGACACTGGAGCAGACAGTGGGGCAGACACAGGCTCAGACAGTAGACCGGACAGCGGGGCAGACATGGGTGCAGACGCTGGAGCAGACAGATGAGCAGACGGAGGCTTTCTTCCGGTGGCGGGCCGCCAGTACGGACCTGGCCTCGTGGCTGGAGAGGACGGAGCTAATCGTCAGCACCCTTCCGGCGCCCGGCCAGGCCGCAGCCGTTCTGAGGGATCAGATCAGGCAGCAGCAGGTCAGCAGAGCCCTCCTTGAATGACTCCTTACCCTGCTGTATTCTTCCTGAACAAAATCCAAGTTTTGTCCATCCAGCGCTGAAAGAACGCGTTGCATCCGTTGCATCTGCAATGTTTTTTGTTGCAGTACTTAACTGCACTTTCACTTACACATCACATGATTCACAGCAAGAGCCAAATGAGTGTCGATACCGTCGACACTCAGATTTTCTTTCCGAACAATTTCCAGACGTCAACTCTGTCTGTGCTGTGTGCATGCGTCGTGTCCCGTTGTTGTTAATTGTCTGGAACGCTGGCCAGGCTCTGCACCTGGAGATGCGGCGGTCGCGGCCGTGGCTGCAGGAGTTTGGCCGGCTGACCCAGCAGCTGATGACGGACGGCCGTGACCTGGGGCCGGGTCAGGTCAGCGGAGTCATGGCGCACATCCTGCAGCGGCACAGCCGGCTGGGGGACAGGTGAGCCGACCGTCCGTCCCTGCTGGTCGATCCCTGCTGGTCCGTACCTGCTGATTTGTCCCTGCTGGTCCGCACCTGTCGATTTGCTCCTGTTGATCTGTCCCTGTTGGTCAGTCCCTGCTGGCCCGTCCGTGCGGAGCGGTCCCTACTGGTCCGTCCCTGCTGATCTGTCCCTGCTGGTCCGTTCGTGCTGGTCCCTACTGGTCCGTACCTGTTGGTCCGTCCCAACTGATTTGCTTCTACAGGCCCGGTCCTGCTGGTACGTCTCTGGTGGCCAGCCCCTGATGAACTATACTAGCTGGTCTGTCCCTGCTGACCTGTGCCTGCTGGTCCGTCCTTGCTGACCCCCCCCCCGTTGGTCTACCCCTGGTGTACCGTCTCTGGTCAGTTGCCTTTGTTGATATGGCCTGGTCGGTTTTTTCTTGCTAGTCTGTTCCTGCTGACACGTCCCTATCGGTCAAGCCGAGATAGAGAACTGCCCTCGGCCGCCTGTCACGTGACCCGCCGTCTGCCACAGTGTGCTGTCCGGGGGCAGGGACCTGCACGCGGCCGTCTGTCACGTGACCCGCCGTCTGCCGCAGTGTGCTGTCCCGGGGCAGGGACCTGCACGCGGCCGTCTGTCACGTGACCCGCCGTCTGCCGCAGTGTGCTGTCCCGGGGCAGGGACCTGCACGCGGCCGTATCCTCCCTCTGCGGCTTCGACTCCAATCTGGAGCACTTTTCGGCGCGCGTCGCCGAGATCGAGACCCAGCTGGCGCGCGTGGAGGGCCAGGTGGGCCTCATCGGGGGCCGGACACGCCGGCCGGCCGCCGGACACGCTGTCTGGCCTCAGCGGACAGCGGACAGCGGACAGGAGGCCGTGGTGGGGCAGGCTGTCTCCTGGCCGGCCACACGGCCGCAGAGGAGGTTCAGTGACCAGCAGCAGGTAAGTTTGAGTCAGGGTCGTGCCCTGCGCCGCGCTGGGCACCTGTTGCATCGAGCCAAAGGAAAAGCGGGTTGGTAGCTCTACAGGCGTTGGATAGCTTTAAAGTTAGTCGTAGGCTGTTGCTTGGAAAAAATAAACGTTCCAAAATGGGACTGGCCCCGTCCACTCCATAAGCGTGGCTACGCCCACAGGAGCGTCGATTTCTGTAAATGAATTGGGAGGCCGAGCCGAGGGCCCAACAGCCTAACATCCCCTCAAATGTGGGTTTCTCCAACGGATTTAGCTCGCCTTGTTTTGACCAACGGAAATTGATTTTTTGCTACTATTTAAAAAAAATACATTTATCCCCATGTGTATAGGCATATGTTTATAGAAAATAGATAGAAAGACGGATGCATCTCTTCAGGCTCTTTTCCTTACTTTCTGCTTATCTCTTATTTATTGCGGCCGTTCTGTTCGTCATTATTACTACTCATTTCCCTTTCAAACGAGCCAAAAATATTGGGGGTGGCCAAATCAACGATGAGTGGGCCAGGGCCTTCTCAGAAGAATAACAATCGATAGCCCTTTACGCCGATAGGTGTGGAAGTGAGCACTGCATTGTGATTGTGATTTGATCGTTCTGTATTGATCACAACTCCAGAATGAAACTAAGTTGGGGACGGAAATATCCTGAAGTGGTGTTATTGTAGATATTATTCAAATGACCGTAGCTTAGTCCCATTCCACAACGCAGTTACGCAAAGAAAAAATAGATACCATGGGCGCAGCCAGGATTTTCTAAGGGGGAGCTCCATGTGAACTGAAATTATAGGAAGACCACCTGCTGGGAAGACGATGTGCAATAGTTTTCACGAAAAAATGTGGGCCTAAAA
Organism: Capitulum mitella; assembly: GCA_030062745.1. Classification (NCBI taxonomy): domain Eukaryota; kingdom Metazoa; phylum Arthropoda; class Thecostraca; order Pollicipedomorpha; family Pollicipedidae; genus Capitulum; species Capitulum mitella. The sequence continues at coordinate 3,624,279 of CP099851.1, read as the reverse complement.
GCGGCACCGGTCCACCTACCCCCCCCCCCCTCCTTTGATTGCGCCGGTCATAAATACTCAAGGGATCATAATCGCTGGGGTTTTTTAGCAATCCCCTATCTGACAAAAGTCTTGTTTGCAATCAACATTCGACCACTTCTCTTCGGTTCCTTGATACCAAACATTTTTTTTTTACCGTGTCTCACGGCGATCAGCGCTGGCCAGTCTGAGGACCAAAAGTCCTAGACGACACGTTACAGGGAGCTCCGACAGCCAGCTGGCTGAAATTCAAATATGCTCGCGGACGGCGCCAGCCGTTAAATTTGTATTGGTATAGATGTCGCTTTTGTTCAGGCTAGTGGAATGCTGTCTGTGAGCAGGGATGAGTGTGAGGAAATCGCTGTGGCTCACCACGAAAATCGGAGCTAAGCATGACGTTTATCGCGATGGTTTGGAGTGTTGGGCCTGTTTCTATTGTAAGTAGCCGCAAAATTTGGGATGACTCGGTTGAATATTTTACTTCATGAGTTTCTTTCCCAGATGCAGTGCCAATGGAAACTTTCGGCCCGTGCTTGGGACTAGTCCACTGTAATGACACGTGATTTTCCATTAAAGCTGTTATTTATCTCCATGGTCGCGCCAATCATTCCATTTATAATGGAGGCATGATGCAACTACGTTCATATAAACAGGTTTGTACATCCCTGTCGTTACATATTTGTGCCGACGAATCATTTTCGTGTGTCCTAAAACGATCGTCACAATCATTTTGGGACAAAAGTTTTACACGACTTGCAAATTTTACCAACCTCTGGCAGCTCCGAGTACTTAAAACGTATGTTGTTAGAAAGGTTATGATTAAACAAGATGTACCCTTCGTGACAGTGGCAAAGACGTTGAAGTGGAAAATTAAAACACCACTTTTATGGAAAACTATGACGCCAAGAACATCATTTGTCATGATATGCAACGGACGATTTATTATTGCTGTGGTTTACGAATAAGAATCGCCGCATGAGATGCACCTCGACCAAAACATTTTGTCATTAGCGCGAAATAACTCAAAGCTATTGAGGAATGTTACGCCTCTGTCTCTCAATCCTTAAGACCACAGTTTGTTCTGAAAAAAGTCATGAGTGTACCGTTACCTGTATGTCTGTTTTTTGTGGCTGGTCACTTTGTTCAGAGGGAAAAAACAGTCAAATTCATCTTTGCGAGCAAGTTGGAACTGACGACCATCCACAGAAGCCAATATTCCCAGATGTCATGAATATAGTCGGTATTGCTGCTTAACCTGGCATGTAGGCCTACGTACATACGTGATGTCATTCCTTTAATTCTTCGTGTAATCGTTCAGGGATAGGAAATTAGAGCGCTTTGCATTTAAAGCTTTGATTTTCACCCTGTTGTGGATCAAGACAAGAGATGGTATATTATTAGGTGTGTTTCCATAAACGCATGCATAATTATCTCATCACTCGGTCCATGCGGCTCCCGGCCCAATAGGCATTTTTATAGGTTACTGTAAATACTGAAATGTTTCCCTTTTCTTGTCATATCTGAAGGTTATCGCCCGATACCCTTTTCAAATCTGGTCTGCGTAACTTGCAGCCACATAAAAGGGGCTCCTGTGATAACGACCTGTTTGTTGCTACCTCGGTTACGGGGCCAGAAATCCTCTCCCTACCCGGAGGCCGATGCTCGGATTTTCGTGTTACCGGGCAGCTGTCTGGTGACCAGTCCCGCCGACTCCGGCTAATCCAGCGAGGAAGAATGTCGCCCGGCGGATCCGGCTAATCACAGGCTCTTGACCGCTCAGCTCGGCCAAGTGTGTCACCCAGTTCTGAGAGGGTTGTGGAGTGTGAGAGAAAAGGTATGTTTAGTTCCCGGCGTTAGTCTGAATTTTAGCATGCGTTTGGAAGTGTTCTGAGAACACCATCACAGAGAGACTCCGGTGGGCACGTGGTCACTGTGGCAACTTTAGTAACTTTCTCAACGATCAAAGCATAGATCAAACAAATATGTCTATGGTCATAAGCCGATCTTAATACCGCTGACTAGAAAGCTGGATGATAGTGCCGTTTTTACCGTTCGATTATTCAACATCTTTATTTGCAACAATGTCTGCGTCGCTATCGAAGGCACTTATTCACTTTCGCATAGTTATATACGTGTTTCGACGAGCAATGGTTCCATTTTACCAGGCGAAGGGGAATGTATAACTAGCTCATGTTTCTTTCCATGTTACTTTGCAGAAATATTTGTAGAATAGTTGTATAAACCTAAAGCGACTGGGGCTAAAACAAAAGACAAATAAAATAATATATCTGCACACATCTTATATGGAGGAAAATGCACATATCCGTGTAACATGAGCATTAAACACTAAATGCGTGCCATCACAGTTTTAAAAACAATTTCATGATGTGGCCGAATTTTATCTTTTATTGAGGTCATGCCTTGCATCAGTTCTTAATTTCACTATCGTGTCAAATGTCGAGTAAAGAAGTGTAACGTCATATGGCAGCGCCCACACAAAAGGTTCGACAGAGTAAAGCCTTCATTTTCCGTTCCAGAAAATGTTAGGCGGCACAAGTGTGAACAGGCATTACAAAATCCGGGCAGCGTTCCCAAGTACCTGCCGGAAATGCTTCACAACGTTTTTTTCGCGAAAAAACACAGGAAACGTGCATGAAAGGCTTTTTAGAAGTCGACGTATGCTCACATCGGCACCGTTGGAAAGGCGTGAGAAAGTTCGGCGCAGAAGTTGCCGTTATCAGGACGTGTCTTTTCACATTTTTTGCTCGTTATTTGGCTGAATGGAAGACGGCGGAAGCTGCTAAAGGCCTATTCAGTTATTCGTGTAGCCGGAAATGGTGATGTAGCGACACCGTTTTTCTTTTCGTTTTTCTCATGTACCACCTTTGGACGGATTTCTTTTTTTTCGCGTCAGCCGTTCTTCTTTGCCAAAAGGTGAACTAGGACAGAAATGTATCAGGTGCCAATACCGGTCGGATACTTCACCTGCGACATACACCTGCTGCTCTGGCCTTGAAGCTATCGGTAAATTTTGTTCAACGCAAAAAAAACGTATGTTCCAGGCTTCCTTGCAATAGACAAATGCAGTCCCAGTAACCAAGGCAAATAAATCCAGTGTAATATATATGTCTCACCTTTTCGCTCACTTTACCACTAATGCAGGTATTAGCAAAAACTGTTGGCAACGGAACAATTATCATCAGATCACATCGAATGCTTCCCTTGTACCCGTGGTTGCCTGTTCAAAAGAGCAGAGAATGGCGCCACCTCTAGTTAGCGTTCAACGCTTCAAGGCACTCTTTAATTTTTGAAAAGACCAACGACAACCGGCCATATGGAACAGTTTCCATCTGTTGCTTGAGGAAATGTAAATAAAGGCACTCAGAGTGTCTGTCCTTGATATGGACGGTCCTATAACCACTCATCTGCCCACAAGGCGTGCGTCAACCGAACCGTTTGCTCAACACGCCTCCAGTCCAGTTTTTCTTGGCTCACTCGATTTCTTACCGTAAGAGCGTCACGAGCGGAAATCGCTGCGGCTGATCGAATAGGGCTTACGAGCGGCTCCCAGCATTGATCGCAGCTCAGTTACCGAGACTGTGGGTATGTGGACCGGTCACAGGCTTGTCGTGAATCGGAGTCTAGAATCTTTGACGCGTTTGGGCTGTTGGCTATAGAACTGCTACATTTGCAGAGGTACTTGCAGTTGTACTGAGTCCCATGATGGGTCCGGGAAATCTGAAACGTGGCGTAAAATCTTGCGCTACTCTGTTCAATAGTAGTCAAACTGTTTACTTCCCAACGTAAAGCAAATTATCTATCATTCTGATCTTATCTTCGACGCGTGCAGACGCGAGACCTGCAGTTATCGTTGGCGTAAATCAGTTAACCTTTTCTATGGAAGATCTTCGACACCTCCTTAATGTAAAATGCGGATAATGTCGTCATGGAATTCAACGTGGTCCTAAAAGGACTCCTACTTCCCAAACCCCAGAAATCATAACATGGGACGACATAATTATGGCTGATTAATATCGTCTTAATTCGTGATGCGTTTATTTTAACAGCTTCTATTTTTCAAGAAGGCTGAGACCCGTGTCCGAAGTTTTCGAGCCCGTGGATCGTTACATTATCTCACAGCCGATCTTCCGAGGGGCTTCGATGCATGTACCAAGCTTCCTGAGGTGTATTATGCCAACATGCGTGAATGAGAACACAGCACCGACGTAGTCATAGAGGAAGTCCAAGGTTCCAGCGTATTGCTTTGTGAAGGTTGTGGCATGGACAGGTTGTGACCCTCCAGAAGCCCCTAGCTGAGTTGGGGGAAAGACGTAAGACTGACCCAAGAAAAGTCCAGAAGTCGCGCGGCAAGAGCTTAGGTTTGGAACTCTCCCCGTGAAGGCTGCAGCGATGGCAAAAGCATCCCTATACCGGTCCGGAAAATCGTGATCTTATCGCAAGGCGGTTCGACGGTTCAACTATTCTGTCATTTCGCAGCTCTGGATCGGCAACAGCGGGCCAGGTCGACTATTTCTGGCTGCTGGTTGAGTCTGCCACGGGCGGGGGGCGGAGGCGAGGTTGAAATCCGGGTTAAACAAACAGTCGCAATCATCGCCGCTTCAACGTATCGGCACGTCCCAGTGATCTCTCGTCGACGGGGCGTCTCGAGCCCGCCACCAGCCCCGAGCCGCCATCCTTTGCCGAGGCCTCGATCAGGCAGGCGTCGGCTCTCGATGCCAGATCCGGAAGAGCTACGCTGTTGCGTTCGAGCCTGTCAGGCGGGCATCCAAGGTCCAGTTCAGTGGTCAGAGATGTTCTTTTAGAAAGTGCGCGGGGCCTCTTGTTTGTTTTGGTTTTGTTTCTTGTTTTCTTTTTCGGGCGGCTTAGCACATTTCATTTTCATGCTGCAGTTACCAGTACGCCCTGCTGACCGAGCTACTGAGTGAAAGTTTGTTGGGCGCTCTTTCATAAGCGATGCGTCATATCTGATGGCTTCATTACTCTTTACTGTTTAAGACCTACCAGTCTGGAACTGATCAACGGGGTCAAATGCACCTTTCCCTCACTTCGAGCTCCCGGAAAAATGCAATACTGGCTTTGAGCGGAAGCAGTATGCGTCAGATGCGAACATGAGACTGGCCTCTGTAGCCTGGGCTATGGTGGTGGCCGTGATGGCTGCTTTCTTCAGTCAGTTCAGTCAGCTTTCTTCAGTCTAGGCCGTGGCGCCGGCCGGAATGGCTGTCCTCTTCAGTTCGGGCTGCAGGGGTGTCGACAGTGACGAGTGGCGATTTCCCGCGCCGTTGACATTTGCCCTCGACAGCTGCGTCCACACGTCAGACGTTCAAACACCATCGACGACCCGTATCGCCTGCGCAGCGTTTTGCAACGCCCCGGGGTCGTTCAACCGAGTGATAAATGTCTCGTTATAACGCGGATAGTGCGTGCGACGCAAGGACGTAACAGCATGTGCGGTGGCCGTAAGACGAAAACAGCAGAGAAGTCTGGGAAGACGCAAACGCTGTTACGCAAACCTGGGCGTGCAGATATGTCAGGAAGCGGCCCATCGTTTCTTTAGGTATCGGTGTTGACAACATTTATGTGGAACACGATTTATAAAGCCGCTTACGTGTAGTACGTATGAATACCAGGAATACACGGGCAATTCAGACGGAAACTGATCAAAACCTCGTCCGACTGGCGGAAACTCTCTGAGGTCCGTTTCGGAAGGTCGCCTTCGTCTGGCTGAATGAGGCCTCCACAAGCGGCCGAGGTCTACGTGCGTAAGGCCGCGTGCGTCAGTCTGTGCCGCTCACAGACAGCGGGCACGGGTCGGCGGTCGGTCCGTGGCCGATTCCCGCGGGCCCGCTGTCGAGGCCGTCCGGCTGCCGCAGTCGTGGCGACACCTGCGATGCCTCGTGCGGCGCGAGCCGTGACGTGCGCTTTTGTGATTGTTTTTTATATATATGGGCTTACGCTGCACTAATGTCCCATGATGTTCTCCTCGACCCGTTTAACCTGTACTTCTAACTATAACACTAACGATTCGACTAGTTTTTCTCTTTTGCCTCCCGAAAATACTAAAATACTGTGGAAGGTAAAAACGCATCAGAAGGTGTCAACGCAGTATAGATTATCTTGTGCCGAATAAATCAGAAACATATAAATTTATAAATGATAAATGTATAAATGTATCTTTAGGGACTCAGTTTGTCTTTAAAACGTCCTCAGGCTTCATTCAAATATCTGCGGAGACTGAAGCCTCCACCACACCACATAGTTCAGAATCATTCCACGAGGCCTGTGGGTTCAGAGAGGAGCCCCAGTGGCGCCACCCGGGAGAGCCACAGACACAGCGCTGTTACACTCCCCGTCTGGCCCCCAGCGGGAAACAGAACTGCCTGACTGCACGTGTGGATATACGGTGAACCCAGCCCCCGTTGGCGCGGAAGCTCCGCTGGTCACCCAGGCAGCTGTCCAGCGCCGGGCCGTCGGGCCTCGCTCGGCGCCAGGACCAGGTCCAGAGGCTGCGTCAGCGGGCTGTCCGACCGCCTGTCCCCGCCTCGACGAGCCACGACCGCGCCGCTGACCTGCGGCCCCCGCCGGCCGCGCCCGCCGCCGTGCTTCCCGCGCCCGCCGCGGGCGGCGCCACCGTCGACCGCAACCGGCGGGCCGCTCAGTTCGGCGCGAGGGCTTCGCGACGGCGGCGGCGGCGGCGGCGGCGGCGCGATGACGCACCCGGCGAGCGGCGACGACGACTCGAGCGGCGTCAGCTCGGCGTCGAGCGCGTGCGCCAGCGACGGCGGGCCGCGGCGGCGAGCGGACGGCGCCGGCACGCCGCCCAGTCCCGACGACGAGACGGGCGGCTTCAGCGTGTTCGGCGACAAGCTCGACCTGTTCATGGAGATCCTGCAGACGCAGGAGCGCATTCAGCAGGTGAGCGGCGCGGCGCGACCGCCCGGGCGCCGGCGCCGGCGCCGGCGGCGGCGGCCCGCGGCGTTTTTGCGCACGCCGGCGAAACGGCGCGTCGGCAAGAAGTGCCGGGTAGTTAGCCGGGTGGCTTTTTGTGCGCCGCCGAGTCGCCGGCGCTGTGGGCGTCGCCGAGTGGGGAGACGGTGACACCCCGCCCTGAGTCTTGTCCGTCCACTTTGCGACACCATGGCGCATACGAGCTTGGCAGGAATCCAATGCCCCGGCGGAGCTCTTTTTGGGGTCTATGCGGAGACGCTGTATTGGGGGCTATGTCGGGGATTACAGGGGTAATATCGGGGCTAAATTAGTGGGACATTCGGGAAACTGTGAGGCAGCGAGAGCTCCTGACGCAGTAGTGGTGACAGCGAATGTCCCGCCTCCAGTCGCAGCGGTCCGCCGGGCGCCAATTAAGGTTGACATTGTGCCGCTCTCACGGTGGACAAATGCTCGTCGTGATCACTCGTGCGCGCGCTTTCCCTCGTGACGTCACACAAAGAGCGCGACGTTTTGTTCGGCGTCGTATCCGACTGACGTAGGCCGGATAATTTCACCGGCTTTCGGCCGCAAGGTCGCGAGGTCTCGCGTTCGTCGGCGCCGAGCGTTGCTCTCGTCGGCCGCACGGCCGCGGACGAGCTCCCGACGTCCGCCGCGAGTCCGCCGGTCTCTTTCCGACGTCCGCTGCATGTTCGCCGATCCCTCTCCAACGTCCGCTGCATGCCCGCCGGTCCCTCTCTGACGTCCTCTGCGTGTCCGCCGGTCCTTGTCCGACGTCCGCCGGTCCCTCTCTGACGTCCACCAGTCTCCCTCCGACGTCCGCCGGCCCTTCTCCGACGTCCGTTGCTCCCCGCGGGGTCCGGCCGCCCTGTCCGTGGCGGCCGTGTCCGCTGTGCGGCCGGACACGGGCGCGGACAGCATTCCATCTCCAGTCAGCCGGCGCGAATCGGCGGCCCGCTCTGCCGCCGCGGCCGGCGTCGCGTCAAAGGCTTTTATGTGCCGCCGGTGAATCACGTCCGGCCGGTCGACCGGCGGCGCCGACCTCACCGGCGACCGCCTCCAAACGTCTGAGGGACGCTCCAGACGTCTGAAAACGGCTCCAGACGTCTGGGGGCCGCTTAAGACGTTCGATGGTCGCTTCAGACGCCCGGTGACCGCTTCAGACGTCGGGAGCCTTGCTGCTGACGCCTTAGAGCCCCTTCAGGCATCTGAATCCTGCTCCGGACGTCTGAGCCGTGTTTCAGACGTCTGAGCCACGCTCCAGATGCTGAGCTGAGCCGCGCTCTGATGTCGGAGCCCCGTTTCTGAGCCGCTCCAGTCGGAGCTCTTCAGACGCAGCTGCAGCCGCAGTTGGACGCAATGAGCTCTCGGGGCCCTCGGAGCTTCGTTTAACGTTGGTGCTGTTTAACGGCGGTGAACTTCGGTCCGTTTAACGGCCGTCTGGTCGGCGGACCGGTGGCGTAGCTGCAGCTGACAACGGACAGGGACGTCAGATAAGGAGCTTCCTGATGGCTCGGTGGTCCGGACCAGGGGTTTACATCCCATTAGCGGCCTGGTGTTGATCATTAGGGCTTCATTTGCCTGCGATCTCTCAGTAAGCCTGACGAGGGCCCACACCTCAGTAATGTTACAGCGGTCTTAATGAGGGCTCTGCATCCCTTGCGGCCTCTCGTTATCTTGAGGAGAGCTCAACATCTCGGAGATTTTCCAGCGGGTGCGGTGAGTGCTCGGGCCCATCACCTCGCAGATTCTTGTCCGTTAGATGAGCCAGCCTGCACTGTGATTTCGGAAGTCTGTGTGCCGACAGGATGAGCTTCCGGTGATCGATGCTCCAGTTACCCGCAGAATTCGGCAGTCCTCATCAATTATTTGACACACCCAACAGCATGGCTCTGGCAGTGAGCAGTGTCAGGCCAACCGTTCCTAGGTGGCCGTATGGTCACTTGGCGGCACTGTCGTGGCAGTCCTGTTGCTTTATTCCTCACATCGCACAATGTTATCTCACCATCCCCTGGCAAGTTATTTTTTTCTTAGGTAGCCCTTATTTTTACCCCGCCACAGTAAGCGTTGCTTTGCTTACCATGCAATATCTTGCATTTTCCCTGCATTATTCCCCGTGCCACGGTACGTTTTAGACGTGATCCCCTTTCCACACTATCACGGTCATCTTTATGGCAGATATATAACAACGATGAGATTCTGTGCGATATAAACTCACATTACGATGAAGCCCGAGCCACAGTATCATTCCGGTAGCCGGACAGCGGTGCTTCCACTGTCGTCCTACAGCAGCGGTCATGCCATTTAGCTCGGCTGATCTGTTCAGCCTTGCCTAGCACGTTTAAAATGGCCAGCTTAGTGAGCCTACGCAGTCTGGCAAACTTAACTCGACCTGATGTACCTGGTTAGAAACCTTATTCAGCTGTCGAGCCGGGCTGATTTAGCAATACCCATACTCTATGGTCGTCAGCAGTTATATCCTGGTTAGCCTGCTCGGTCGGTCTGCTCCGGCGGGGTTTCAGCTGGCGGTCGCGCCCCAGACCGTGCCACTGAAAGGGCGGCCGGCGGTGGCGACGGCGCGTGGCGGCCTGACCCGCCGCGTCGCCGGCACGCCGCTATGCTAATGAGCGCCGCGCGCGCCGGCCGGCGCGCATTGTTCGGCACGCCGGCATGCAGGACGGCAGCCCACTCTCAGGAGGGTCTGCCGGTCAGGCGGAGCTCGGTCTGCCGGTCAGACGGAGCAGGGTCTGCCGGTCGGGCGGAGCAGGGTCTTCCGGTCAGACAAAGCAGGGTCTGCTGGTCAGCGAGAGCAGGGTCTGCCGTTCAGACAGAGCTGGGTCTGCCGGTCAGACGGAGGAGGGTCTGTCGGTCAGACGGAGCAGGGTCTGCTGGTCGGGCGGAGCAGGGTCTACCGGTCAGACAGAGCAGGGTATGTTAATCCGAGAGAGTAATGTCCTGAAGTATATTGACAGCAGAAGATCGGTGGATCCGTGAGCAAAGGCCCAGCTGTCCGGTGGGCCACATCAGACTCAGACAGTCCGGCCCCTTAATGCTGGCCTTATGCCTTTCTTCCTGGCCGCACGGGAAATGCTCCTTTCCGCTTTGTCTGACTGGCAGAGCATCGCGGCTCGGACTCTGCCCGGCATTTTCCATGCAATCCTTCGATCCGGAAGATCTAAGCCAAGAACGTGCCTCAGACGGTCGCTGCTGCCGCCGGTTGATCGCTCCCAGGTCGGCGTCCGCGGGTCCAGCCGAGGGCGTCGGCCCCAGTCTTCTGGCGTAACCGCGCCGTGAGCGGCAGACGGTGACGGTGGCGGTCAAGGGCGTCACCGCTGGTTTAAGTCAGTGAGCAGATAGGCGCTTTTGGCACGTTTTTTCTCTCTGCAGCAACTGGCGTGGTGTTGGCTTCCGCAGAAATCGGGGATCGCGTTCCTCCCGTCCGCCCTTCGACTCCGGAAATGGTTACAGACTTCTGTAACTACAGCATGTTTCCGTGATAGCGCCAGACGTTGTGACGGTGCCAGAGGCTGTTGCAAACCGCCGTGACGGCGCAGACGGCGTGACTGTGACAGACGCCGTGACATACCGCCGTGACGACGACAGACGCCGTGACATACTGTCGCTACGGCGATAGGAGCCGCGACGGCCTGTCGTGACGGCGAACACCGTGACTGCCGTGACGGTGACGGACGTCGTAACGGGCCTTTGTGACGGCTGCAGACGCCGTGACTGCCGTGACGGCGGTTGCCGGCGTGCTCCGCCTGATGGATCGCCCGTCACGGGAGGCCGCGTTCAGCCGCCGGGGGAGGGGGACGGCCCGGGGGGGGGGGGCGCACCCCACCCTGGCTGCACGGAAGGGGTCGGGGCGGCTGGGCGGCGCCATGGACACGGCACGGCTCTGGTATCGGCTGTAGGGCCAGTCGGCTCGGCGCAGAGGACAGTGATGCTAAGGAGAGATTAGACTATGTCTCATGCTGGTAATAGGAGACAACGAAACCGGTTATGCGTCTGGTGAATGCTGTTTTCCTTCTCGTGTTGTTACCATGAGGACATTGTATCCGGCTAACCTGCCGAGGTTGGACGCTTGATGGCAGAGCGGAGGACGCTCCAAACGCCAGACGTACGGCAACCTGCCGATGACTTACTGACCTGCAAAGCCGTGAATTTGCATCAGCGTCCCTGCTGATTGGTCCTGACATCTCAGGAGACTCTCCTGATCGCTCAGCGGTCGCAGCTGGTGGGTAAGGATCTTATGGAACAGGAGACGGTCCTGACAGTCGAGGAAACCCTTATGGTGGCGGTGGTAGACCAGTAGTCCCTGTCGGGGCCATCGGAAGTTTAAAGGTCAGGACCCTTGCTGTCGATTCAGGACCTCCGCTGGCAGGTCAGGACCCCTGCCGATGGGTCGGGAGCCAGGACTCCCGCCGACCAGCCGGGCGGTCGTTCCCTGCCCGATGAATCACGGCCGCGCTCCGCCGCGCCGGGCGCGGACCTGCATTTCTGCACGGAGCGCCAGATTAGCCGCCGCCCGGCTCGGTGCGCCAGATCTGCCGCGGTCCGCTCCAGACTAAACGGTCCGACCTTCTGGGCCGCCGCCGTCGGGGCCCGGCGCCCCGCCGGCGCCGCGCTGATTGCAGGACGCCGGCGAGTGTGTTGCAGACGCTGTGAGCGCGCAGTGCGTGCGCAGTTGACTTCGCGCGGGACGCGCTTCAATTTGCTCGGGCGTTTCCCGCGCGTTAACGCGGCCGTGTCGGTCGCAGTTGGTTCAGACGTGGGGTCCAGCTTCTGCCCGGGCCCGGACAGCTTCTGTCCGCCGCCCCGGACTCAGGGGGCGGCGTATCTCGACAAAACAAACGGCTGTCCCGCTGGTGGAGTTGTCGCCGCGCTTCGGGCGCCAGCTGGCCGCCGTTCTGGTGCGCTTCTGTCCGCGGTGTCGCGCAGCATGTGGTCTAATTCGTTCTCCATCGGTGCGCCGTGTCGTTATCGACCGCCCGTGAAACCGTACGCCGGCGCCAGCCACGGTCTGCGGACGACCAGAACGTTCCACTGTCCAGAACGTGCGGGGATGTCGTTGTTGAGTGCACAGCCTTCAGTGGCAGCACAGCAGTAGTGTCGTTTACCTCCTTTGTCCTTCTAACCTTCACCTCAAGTGTGAGTGACGGGCACAGACTGTGTGGGACACTGGCCGTCCCACGTGCAGGTCTCCGCCAATTGTGATGCATCCAGTTCCTTTGTCCTCTTGTCTGTGTCGATCACCGGTTTGATTCTTTCAGCTATGCAATATACATGCCAGACACCAGTTTCTAAACCTTTTGTCGCCCGTTTTTTGTCCTCACTTTCGCTGAGGGTGGTTTTCTGTGCTCCATTCACGACGAACTTCTAAAAATGCATATGAACGACAAAATGGCAAAAGTAAATGAATGCAAAAATGGCAGATTTAGGGCGAAAAAGCTCGTGGTTCGGTGTCGGTGAGAGGCCCCGCTGGCGAGCCACGGCCCGGAAGTGGCTGCAGCGTCACGTGCGTCCGTCCTTTGTTCGTGGCCACGAAGGTGAAGACGAACCTGCCTGCCGCCGCTCTTATTAAAAACCGGTCCCGGCCGGGGTGACACGTCCCAGGTCGGGGCGCGCTCTGGCAGCCCTCCGCGGCAAAAGTCGGTCACTGGTCACGCGCCGCCAGCGCGGAGCGGCTGCAGACGTTGGAGCGGCGCGGCCGCGTGCAGGGTGCCGAACGGCTCGTCGTCGTCGAGGTGGATTCAGCGCCGCCACGGGCCCTGTTCCACGTCGCGACCCGCGCGCCGACGTCTGCGGCGATGTGTCCGAGGCTCAAGTCAACACACACGTCGTATTTGCCTCAGTTACACGGAGATAATCCTGTCGGGCGGCTCGCAGTCGGCGGGTCGGAACGGCCGACACGCCAGGTTAATGACCTTATTAGGGCCCGCCAAGCGGACGGGGGCCGGATGCCTTCAGGGTGTCGACTCACTGTCCGGCGCGCGGGTTTGCGGAGAAAAGCGCGGACATTTGTGTGTTCGGACCGGTTCTGGCCCGGCGTTACTGGAGGCGAGATGCCGTCGCCGTGCAGTGTGTCAAAAACGGTCTTTGGTCGCGAGCTGTCAGCCCTGTGAATGGTGTGGTATTCAGGTTTTGGGTGGTTCAAGTGTGATGTCACCTGTTCTTAGATTAGTTAATACGAAGAAACGACGAAAAGTTGTCATTGTTATGATACTCTTCCTCAGTTAGAGAGAGGGAGAGAGAGAGGGAGGGAGGGAGAGAGAGAGATCGCTCCTGGTTGTTCGGCGGCTCCCTCTGTGGACCGGTTGGTGTCGCTGCGCTGTTTTTGGGTCGGCCTGGCGGGCCGGGCTGTTTTTGCCAATCGGTCGGCGCCTGTTCAGCTGGCCTGATGGATAGCGTCGCGCAGTGCGACAAGCCAACTCCCCCCCCCCCCGTGACCCTACTCCGTGACATCAACCCTTCCTCTTGACGCCCTTCGGTGTCCGCTGCCCTGATGCTGTAACGGGGATGCAACCGTTCGGAAAACGGCACGTTGCTGTTACGTTGCGTCTGACGCTGCCAGGCTTGTAATCGTCGGACATGATGATTCTGCGTTCCGTTGACTGGACGCAGTCCCCACGACGCAAAGTAATCAGGGCGTCCGAGTGGCGTGTTCTGCTTCTTGTCATCGCGTTGTGTCGCTCTCTCTCTCTCTCTGGCGCTCCGTACCTTACGGTCGTTCTACGGGCTGGCTCTCGTGACTTGCCGGTCCTCCGGGCGGGTGGTCGAAGGAAGTCCCGCGGAGTCGTGACTCTCGGCCGGGCGGGCCCGGCGCAGGAAGTGGCGGCGGCGCCGGAAACGCCTCGCCGCGGCGCTCCTGGCGCACACCTGTCGCGCGCCGCGGGCGCAGCCGCAGGCTCGCTTCGCCGGCACCGCCGACCCCGCAGCGGTGGCAACACCGCTCCGATTACACCGGCCTGGGGCGCGGCGGCGGCGGCGGCGCGGGCGCGGCCGGCCGGCGCCCCTGTTTGTTTATAGACGGCGGGACCAGGCCGTCGCACCGTCGGAGAGGGGGCATGAGGAGATGACGCCGAGTGGCCGGCCGCTCCCAAAACTGACAGCCTGGATAATAATCAAGCGGTGGCGGCTGCAGGCGGCTCGGGCGCCGCCGCGCCGATGGCGCCTGATGACGCCTGGCCAGCGCGGGCCTCTGCCGGGATGACGGCTGGTGGCGCCCGGCGTATTCGGGCCAATGACGGCTGCGTAGCGTGGGCTGCTGACAGGCTGACGGCACCTGATTACGGTGGGGGATGACTGGCGGTATCGCGTCGTTCCGGGCCGCTGCTCGGCTGATGACGGGTGGCGATGACTGATGGCACCTGGTGACGACTGGTGGTGACTGGCGGCACCTGGTGACGACTGGTAACGGCTGGCTGTGACCGATGACAGCTGGTGGCAGTTGGTGGTGACTGACAACGGCTGGCGACGGCCGGTCGTGACTGATGACATCTGTTGACGACTGGGTAGTCGTGACTGGCGGTCGGCTGTTGATGGCTGATGGTGACTGACACCAACTGATGGCGCCTGAGCAGTCCGGGCAGGCAATGACCGGTGATGACTGATGACGGCTGGTGCGTTCCTGGCTGGTGGTCGGTCGCCCAGTGCCGGCAGTTCGGCTGGTGACGCCTTTGACTGACGCCAGTTGTGCGAAGAGTCCGGTGAGCGGCCGCCGGCCGCTCCCTCCCCTCCCCCCTGGCCGTGCGTCGGGTCTAATTAGTCGGAGGATTGCTCGGTTTACTGCCGGGCCCCCGCCTCTCCGGACGTCGTTAGCTGTCAGCTTCCCACGGCGTCAGGAGAGGCGGCCGAGGACGCCTCGCTGGCGACCCTCGTGCGTAAAACTGTCGGCGGGGGAATTTTTTAGTTGGCCAGGGATTTTTTTTTACCAGAACGAGTGAGGCAGCCAGAGCCTGACGGTTTCGGTAACCAGGCACTTCTTGGCCGATGACGCTACATTGATCTGTGGCCGCCACTGGTAACCTGCGTCGTTCAGTGGCTACCCGGTCGTTATTTGTCCTGAGCCTACGCCGTCACAAGTCTGTGCTACTCCGCCGGGACGTCTGTCCACCCGCCGCCGCAGACGGTGACCTGCGCCGTCAGCGGCGACCTGGCCTCCGCGCGTCCGTCCGTCGGTGTGCGCGGGGTCGCTGACCCGCCGCGGTGACGCCGCCGTGCTCTGTATTCCTGCGGGCCGGCGCCGGCCGTCTGCAGCCTGGCGCCGGCCGCCGGCTGCGGCCCGTCAGTCCGTGCAGGCCGACCCGTGCAGAGGCCGGCAGCGGGGCCGTCAGAGTCCGCGACAGCCGCGGCCAATTGGACTGGTGTTTCTGCGTCGGTGCGCCGGTCAGAAGCGGGCCGACTCGTCCTGGCTCACGGAAGACATCCGGTGCGTCACGCTTGTTAACAACGCTGCGAATTGTCCGCAAACTACGTTCGTGAAGAAGGCTGCGTTCGGTGCATAAAACTTTTAAATGACGTCAATTTTTTGCGCGATATCGGCAACAGATGTTTTCGATCCACCACTTCCGTATGTCTGCAAATCAAATTTAAAAAAGCGACGGGAAAGCCTAGGACAAGTGCGCCTTTGTGTTGACTGGCCAGACAGCGGATGTCGGTAATTTGACATCAGATAGGAACAGAGTGTCGGACATCTGTTTTATAAATTACGGTGCTTGTTTCATGTTTCCCTGAACTCTGTCTTCATAACAAGATAACAAGATAATTACCTTTCGTCTTTGAGCAGCACCAAATGGCCGGTGTCGTGCTCGTAGGACCGCGTGCTTTTTGCGAGAAGCATGCAAAGAATGCTGGAAAATTATCAACACAGTCTGCTGGCGCTCCTGGTTAATGTCCATCTGCTGCTTCCTGGTCCTGTTTACTTAGGGTTAAAACGGGTCGTCATTGTGGAAGGACAGTCCTGTCAAACGTTAAACTGTGTCTAAGTGGTATTCTGCGAGTCTGAAACGGTTCTGCTGGAGACGGAAATGTGATGGTTCCGGTCACAGGAAAGCAAATGCTAAAATTATAGACCCCAGAATTAGACAATGATCGAAAGAAAAGCCTTCTTTTGCAAAGCACTTGAAATGGTCTTATAGTCCAAACATAATGTAAATTCTATGCGTAGTATCCGATGGCAGTGAATAAGAGAGACGATGCATTCGCTTTGTGATGCAACAGTACTGAATGCGGTGACATTTCTTCGTTCTGTTTTCTGCTGACGTCAGCGGCTATCACCTGTCAGTCAGCAGGATGCGCTGTTGTCGTGAGTCACTGTCACATCTGGGTCTCAGCTTCACACCGCCACCGCTGCCTGGCAGGGGCCAGGGTGCCTCAGCTCCCAGCGGCGCGGGGGGCCCGACCACACCGGAGCCAGATCGATGTAAAATTAGCCGCCGCACGTGGCGACGGAAATTCCTCCAGGCTCTGCACACGTGGCATGTCTGGATTTCCTTTCGTTAGACAAAGCAAGTGCGGGAATTCTATCCTCTCACTAATCAAGTGTGGGAATCTTGTCCTTGTTTTAATCAAGTGCATGGATTCTATCCTCGCAGACCTTGGCTGTGCCCCCGTCCCAGTGGGACACACCTGAAATATTTTCTAGGATAGGTGTAGACGAGAGATCAATCTGTTTGTTTTGGGAGGGACATCGGGAACCCGGCATCGGGAACAACGGTATCCAAAACTTTGCCAAAAGTGTGTTTTTCAGTTATTTTAACCCTCCATGGTGTTATAAGTCTTTTATTCGAGTGGCTCTCAAGAGAGGCTTTTGTGTGATAATGCTGATTTCATGTACATTAGACCGACCTTAAAAAGCAACGTTTCCTCAAAAATCTTCCGCAAAGGTGCTTTTCTGTTCTTTGGGGCTTTAAAAAACCTACCGTGCAAGATTCAGCCACCCAAAATGAAATCCATAGAGTACAAACCATTTAAATAACTCACGTTGACTCGGTTTTTGCGCTAGTCTCCACCAGTATACCACAGAGAATTTAAAAGATGCACCGTAGTGTTTTCAAGTGGACTTTGTTAACAGAAAATGAACCAGTACAAACATGCATGGTATGCCTTACCAAAAAGAAGTTGTCAATCACAATGATAGCATCCGTAGTCATAACGGGCCAATAAACCTGGGTTCGAATGGGGATCATGAGAGAATCTTACCACATACCCACCACTGCTATTTCCTTGCACAAATCCATCCAAACATGGTGTTATATACCACATCTGGATGGTTTTGGCAAAATCCCGCTAAAAAATCGCCGTTATCCTGATGGCTGGAACCAGCAACTTCCCTGAATATACCAAGCCTGACGCCTGCTGTTTAATATGGTCTGGAGCTTGTCCGTATTTATTCAGGTATGGACGGCCCTTAACGACACCTAGGATTTTTGAACGTTTATTTACTTATAATGAGGAAACATAGCAACAAGGATTAAGAAAAATCATACCAGTAGGCCGAGAAATTCTTCAGAACTTGCGAATTGGTAGGCAACTGTGCCCCAGAAATATTTCCCTGTGCACCGAGCATGCATATGATCGATTCGGACGTTATTTGTTTAGCAGACTTCTTGAAGCTTTTACTGGATGGCTTTGGAACGGCCACCGTCGTGGTGATCAGTCTTGACCGTGTTTTGGTTTGAGCGTAAAGGTATCTTGGTTTTGGGTAGACCATGAATGCGAATCTTTCGTGGGACAGATTAAAACATCAAGTCCAAAAATGACAGGCTATTTTTATTATCCACTGAGCAGGCAGCAGAAAACAGAAATCAGCGCAGAATTTTGGGCTTCGTGGACACCCTCTCAAGGCGTCACGTGTGCCACATGGCTTCTGTTCCAAGGTCGTTTTCTGCCTTGCTACGTTTTCTGCTTTGCCAAAAATGGCATGCTATGTTTATATGGACAAGCCCAAGACTATATCAAACAGCAGGTATCAGGCTTGGTATAATGAAGGAAGTTACTGGTTCCGGCCATCCTTTCGGTCTGTAAGAAGGCCCCTGCTGATCAGTAAAGTCTCCCCTGTAAAGGGGCCCTGGTGGAGTGTAAAGCGGCCTCTGCTTGCCTGTAAAGACGTTTCTGCCGACCTGACGGGTGCCACTTACAGTCGTCGTTTTTCGTCGCTATCAACCGTCGTTTTACGCCCCGACATGATTTTAACCATATCGGTCCGATTTGCCCCCCCCCCACCCCCGGCGAAAACCTGGCTACGTCCCTGAATTGCAAGCAATTCCTGGTAACGCATACCATGAATTTTTATAATGACTCGTTTTCTGTTGAGAAAATCTACTTGGAAAACGTAGTGTTATAGTGTAGTCTTTCTAATCCATTATGGTACGATAACGGACGCTTTAATGCAAAAACCGAGTCGACATGCCCGTCTCCAAATTTCCTTCTGTTTGGATTTTATCTTTTTGGGACTGAATCTTCTTTAACAGATATTCTAAAGCTTCAAAGAATGAAAAATAATCTTTGCGGAGTATGTCTGGCAAAAAGTGATTTTCGATTTGGTCTAATGTACATGTATAGACATCTCTGCTCCTTTTGCAGTGCCTTTTTTCCACGGACCAGAGGCAAATTCCCATCTATAGTGCACGGGCTTGATTTATTCCACGCATGCCCTGATCGATGTCAGCCTCGGAGGCATAAACATGAGCTCGGTTTGTTATTCATTGTTGATCTGCCCCGGCGCCTCCCCACATGGTGTTGGTTTCATGCATCACAGTGTTGCTTAGCGCAATAGTGGCCGTGCAAGGTCATGTTGTGACGTTTTTTGCCGGCGGACTCCACGTTTGTCGTGTGATTGACGTTGAGTATTAATTTTCGCGTTGGTGCGAATATGATCGCGTATGACGCAATCGGCTGTTGTGCGCACTGCACAGCATGAGGGGTTCTTCGGAGAAGCACCGTCCCTTCAAACCATGATTGGCATGAAACTCACGTCAGGGGAGTTCTGAGTCCCTCAGTGTACAGACGCCTCGCCCTTCAAACAAGTGAAATAGCCGTAACGAGATAAATGGGGCGCAGACTGCCACTGCAATTCTCCAACGATGAAGTGCCAGGCCATGGAACGTCTCTAACGCAGGTGGAAGAAGCACTTAGACTGTCAACTTAAACGCTTATATTTTAAGACATGGTAGAAGCCCGATGAGTCGCCATGTTAGGTGGCGCTCCAATGTGCCCCACGAGCAGATGGACCGCCTCGGATCATGTTCACCTAGTTATGAAGGGTCAGAGGCCTGATGTTCTCTTCCGGCGTGCTCCAGCGCACTCCGAAGTGTTCCGACGCGCTCCGATGTGCTCTGCTGTGCTCCGATGCGTTCAGGCGTAGCTCGGCGTGCTCCGGTGTGCCCTGGCGTGCTCGGGCGTGTTCCGCCTTACTCTGGCGTTCTCCGACGTACTCTGGTTGTTGTTTCGGATCCGGGGTGCTCCGTGATATTGCGGCGTCCCCCGACCTGCTTCGACGTGCTCCGGCGTACTGCGGCGTGTTCTTACATGGTGCGGCGTCCTCCGGCGTATTCCATGCTCCGGCGTGCTCCATGGCATGCTCTTCCGTGTTCCGGCGTGCTTCCGGCACGTCGGGACACATCGGACACATGTTCCGATGTTTCCCGGTGTGCTCCTGCATGTTCCGGCGTGCTCTGTGTGCTCCTGTGTGCTCCCGCGTGCTCCGGGCCCGGTGCGGCTGTGCTGACGGCCGACCGCTGCCGTACTTCTCAGTATATACAGGCCCGGCCGTCGGCGGTCAGCATCTGTAAACAGCCAGCGTCGGCTGTCACTGGCGACCGCCGTACAATTGCCTCAGCCGTCAGCAGCAGAGGAACGGGCGCGGGGGCGTGAGTCACCGGCTCAGCCGATCGTCTTCGGTTGCGCCGGCGGCCGGTTTGAACCCGCTCGGATACACAAATACGGGGGGAGACGGAGGCGCCGAAGGAGGGGCTTTGCGTCTCGCCGGGCGCCGCCGCCGTCTGACGGCGACTGCTGCCGGGCGTTGCGGGGGCGGCGGACAGCTCGGAGGGCTGCGACAGCGGGGCCGGCGCGCGGCACGGCCGTGTTTATGGGTCGCCCGGGTGAGTTCACCTTGTGCCCCCGCCGTCCACTGCGGAATGCGCCAGAGCTCCGAATGTTTACCGCCTTCAATGAGCCGCGAGAAGCGCCCAGGGCCGGACCGCGAGGCGACATCGCTGACGGCAGAGGCGCGGCCGTTTCCGTCCACGGCTATGGCGACGTTGGCGCATTATTTTTACATTCATTCATAATGTAATGTAATCTAGAAAATGCGTTATTGTACATTGTTATTTGATGATCCATTCTTTTTATATATTAAATGTATTATCTAGAAGAACCGTATTATTATTTTGTTATTAGTAATAACAGCAGCATCAGTAGTGTTATTATTGCTAGGAGGATCATTATCATCATCACATTATTATTCCGTGCTCTTGACCGTCCAGCTAAATTGCGTTCCACATCGTTGCCGGTTCTCAGGGGGTAGGAGAAACATCGTCATCGGCGGGATTTGAACCAGGTATCTCACAGCCCGAGCAGAGCGCGCTGACGACCAGACCGCGCCGCTTCAGTCCCCCGCCGGAGAGCGGCTCTGACCCCGCCCAACGCCGTGAACGTGCTCGGGGCGTCCGAGCGGTGCGCTGACATTGGTCTGGGACGGAGCCGGCAGAAACCGAGTGGCGTGACATTGTTGTTGTGACATCTTCTGCCTCTTCCGCTGCCTTTCTTTTCATATTCCGGAAACTAGAGTTCTCGGTGTTTAGGTCTTGCTACGCTGTTCCGTGGTTTACGTTGGTTAGCGTTAGGGGTGTTCGGCATCCAGTGCTGGTTCAGTTCGGTGGGGCATTGATCACTGGCTCTGGTTTATCTCGGCCATTCCAATGGACGTGCTTATCGCGGTTTGATTAATGACATTACACTGTTGAGACCGGAATAACCTTCGCCCACTGTGCTGTGCAGTTCCTATAGCTCAGACCATAGCTCAACGTTCGTTGTTATTTGGCGGTGAACATGGAATTGCCAGACGCATGGTCCATAAACAGTTTCAGTGGTCCAGCCTTTCCAGTCTTGACGTATGTGACATATGTTAACAGCATTCCTTTTGGCGTGCACATGATGCCACGAAATTTCCTCATAACGTGGCTGATTGACATGTTATGTGCAAAACATGACCGACGTTGGTATGACTGTTTATCCATTTGCATATACCAGCAATGGTTTTTTTCGGGGGGGGGGGGATCGCTGTGACACCTGTGAGCAGTACCAACTATTGGTACCAATATGCAGATTCAGTTAACAGTACAAGCAAGCGACGCGAGTTATTCTTTTATGTTCTGCTTCGGCCGACACGTTGTTTATCTGGCGAAGTTGCTATTTTGCCGTGGCTCACTTCTGTCATATTCCGCCGATGTCAAATGGCCTTCGGTTTCAACGCATGGATGAGTGGTCTGCCCATGACACAGTTCCTGCCTGAAGCGACGTAACTGTGGCGACACAGGGAAGAGGCATGTCCTCGATGATCGTTCCCGAAATCTGCGTACCATATGGGCGATAAGCATGCGGTTGTTGTCGGACGCCTTAGCTAAATAACTTCATTGTTCGGATTGTAATCTATGGCAGTTTCCTTAAAATTGATGATAGCGCTGTTAATAATATATGGCGCCGATATTAATCATTTTGTCGTATTTAGACCAACTGATAAGTTCACAGCTCGTTAGCCTGAGAAATGTTCGCATGGTCTCGGAGTTCTATGTTTTTTGTGGCAATGTTTGCCGGGCAGACAACGGTATATGGAAACACTGTGCGTGCTTTGTTAAAGAGCTCTGGACCTTCAAATGGTTGTGGCGTATGCCGTTGTCCGCCATCATTACGCCATTCCAAATAGTAGGAAGGCCGACTCCTGATAATGTGATGGTCGTCGTAAGTGCGCTATGAGGTTCTGCCGGCATTGCCTTGGTGACCTTGACGGCACTCGAAGGTCCTTGTTACCATGGGCTCCGTGGTTCGGACAAATGTGCTTCAGCTTGGACCCACTTGCGGGGAAAACTCAAGACCAGCACAAACTCTGCTGGACTTGGTCCCTGGTCTCAGTGGCATGCATTCAAAACATTCTCAGGAAATCTGCGTAAGAAAAATAATTAGAACGAGGCTACGAAGTTTAAAGGCAAGCCTAACCTGCCGGATCTTCAAGCAGAGGCCGTAGATCGCCCGATATGTCCCCTCCACAGGACCTTGAGACAACACCGACCACCCTGACTGCGCCAAAAGGACATCACTGAGAAAGAACCACGCCTCAGTGGCGGCGGCCACAGGGACGGACGATCGGACCCGTCTGCCCCTCTCTGTGACCCCCAGACGAGACCGGCCCGCGGCATAACGGCGCCCGCGGACGGTGACCCCACCCTCCCTCCGTTCCAGGGGCTGCAGACGGAGCTCAGCTGCCCGCGGGAGGAGCCGCCCTGCCCGGGCGCGGCGGAGGAGCCGCGGGAGGCCTGGCCTGCCGCCGGACCAGCCGGAGCCGACGGCTCGCCGCTGGGAGCGTGCCGACGCCGCCAGGTCAGCCGGCGCGCCGTCTGAGCTGGTGCGGTCAGATTCCGTGCGCGCCCGGGGCTAATCCAGTGGGGTGTCTGGTCCGCGAGCGCTGGTGGGAGGGTGGCGCCCAAACAGCACTCCGGTCACGCCGCGGAACGTTGCCCAGCACCCCGCACCCGGCGCTCGTCATAGAGCAGCACCCAGCACCCGTCTCGGAACAGAGCGCGGCACCCACCCTTGTGCCGGGGTGGCGCCCGGCACCCCGATCTGTAACAGAATGACACGTGACACCCGGCACCCGGTCCCGGCAGGTGGCACCCTGCACCCTGACCTGGCGCAGAGCGGCAGCCAGCATTATTCCGGAGCGCCCCCCCCCCCGCGCGGCTCCGTTACAGAATGGAACCCAACGCCGTCACGGACTGGTGCCACCCGGCCCGTGACGGCCCGTCCGGTGGGGGGGGGGACGGCTTTCGCCGGCCGCTGCGCACCTCTGTATACGAATGGGGAGATATCACTGGTCACCTGTGTGTTTAGTAATTGGGAATAACGTGGCATATGCATGGCAATAAGCAAACAGCGAGAGGTCAAGGATCTGTAACGAACAACGCTGTTTCAACGTTTATAGTACGTATAGTCATGCAAACCTAAACTGGTTCTTTGTACTGTATGAGGCGAAGGGCTAAAAACGATATCGATCGGTAACGCGATGTAATTTCGTGAGGTGTGCGGTATTGTCGCTCGCCAGTCAGGGCTCGGGAGGTTTCACCGAAAGGCTGTGGTGCCACCTGGTGGCGAGCGTGCCAACACAGCTGATACGGAGCCGGCCAATTAGGCGCCATCTCGCCCCGACCGGTTCTGGTGTGGAGCTACAGGCGCTGGGTCTCGGGCGTGGCTGTTGCTAAGGTCTTACGCGCGTTGATGACGCTTGTAATGATTAGATAATCCATGAATCACCCGCGAGTTCCTCGTCTGTTACCGCAAACGTTAGGTCTTTACTGCCGACTACGGCTGCTGGACGCCGTGCGTTCAGCTGTTTAATTGCCCGTGACCAGGTATTTTCAAGGCTGAGATAAAATTTAATTCTGTATTTGCCTGGTCCTATGTGCTGGCCTTTCGTCTCGGCCCCAACAGACTGCTGGGCCCGGCTCCGTCAGAACGCCGGGTGGGCCTTGGCAGGGACGCGCCGGACCGCCGGACCGGGGCAGAGATACAGGTCCATGAACGGACGGCCGGCCGCCGGCGCCGCCCGCGGCCGGCTGCAGCGCTGTAATAACCGTCAAGGCCGGCCGGGCCGGACCGGCCGACGCAGCCCCGGACCGAACCGCCAATTATCACCGGGCAGTGCAGATGGATTGATGGTATCACAGGCCGGTACAGCGGCCCCGCTGGCATCGCCGGGGGGCGTTGATTTCCTGCGTTATACCCAACCAGCACGGAGGGTCTGTAGTTATCACTGACCAGTGCAGGGGGGACGTTAAGGCAGGATACCGTTGGGTTGGGAGGCCCGTCTTCGGCCTGAAATAGTCTTTCCAGTATCTTACGTCCGTAACTGCCGACATACAGCGTTTTTCTTTAAGTCCAGCAAACAGCTGTGTGCGCCAGCGATACCGGTGCAGTGTATGCAGCGGACACGGTCTGGTCCGTTAGTCTGCTCCACGGGTGTGAGCCGTGTCAGGGAAATTCTGGTTAAACCTCAACGCCGCTCACTGCTCCGTGGCCGCGTCCCTGAACCCGCAACCGGAACGGATCGGCGTCTCTGAGATAACTTCGGTCTGCATGGTCTTTCCTGCATGCCTCACATGGGCACCTCGAAGCGGTCGATGATTTATTAGCACGAAGACGAGCTTGACCCGCAACACAAGCTTTACTTCCAGCGCATAATCTAGCCTGGCTTAGTCCGTCATTGCGCTTGACTGATGATGCCATTGTTTCCTCTGGACCGCGATACTCGTATCCAGCGCCCAAAATATGAAAGTGCGTGAATTGGCCTTCGTACCTACAAGGCTGTGGGCTTCAACCTGCGTCGTGATAGCCAGCCAGTTCCACGCACTTTCAATGAAGGCACCTTCGAACGGTGGATGGCATTAGCCTCGCATGCCCTGGCAAACAATTCCTCATTAGCTCACGAAAGAGCAAGCAGCCGTCCAGGGGCGCAGCCAGGATTTTCTTAACGGGGAACCCGGAGCTCAGTGTGAACTGAAATCATACGAAAACCGCCTGCCGGGAAGACGACGTGCCATGGTTTCCCAAAACTACGAGCCTAAGGGGGGCGGACCCCCGGGCCCCTCTGGCTGCGCCGGTGCAGCCGTCGCTGACTCAGAGTCTGCACGAACGTCATGGCTGGCTGCAGGCTGGTACCTTGGTGGACAGAGCCAGTATCGCTCCACCACAGGCTGAGGAAGCCATCCCTGGAAGCTCTCCTAGCCTGTTTACTGCAACCACGAACCCGCACAGATGTTTATTGCAGGCGACCAGCAGCAGCAGACCCCCCCCCCACGGACCCCGCCTCGTCTGTCTGCCGGGGTCAGGAGGGGGTGTCCAGACGCCGCGGGGCAGTCCGCGCTAATCGGGTGGTGATCTCAGCTCTCGTCGGCCGCTCGTGTGGCCGCTGCAGACAGTCTCAGTGCTGTACTTGCCGGGTCACGTGACTGCTGTTGTGACCGTCCCTGTTCGAGCCTGTTAGCCGTGCGGGCGCTGTCGTCTGGTTCAGCAATGCTCCGTTATCCGTCGATGTCCAAAGGTTAGAGTTCGGAAGTTCATAAAATTTGAGGTGCCTTTGCCCCCAGTACCGTAGAGCTGAAGCTCTATGGTCGTGGGGGCGGAAGACACCACGTAGAGCTGAAGGTCTGCTTGGTGTCTAAGAGCGTTGACCAGGAAGAACTGACCTAAATAGTGATTTCGCCCAGTCATTTCCCCGACGTTCTGTCGCCTGTGAAGGTCAACTTGTCAGGCGTCCCTGCAGTTGTAGTCACGCTGGTCGTCTTTTAAATTCTGCAGAAATTATCCGAGTCAGCCTCTGGTGTAGTAAAACGAACCATCCCACGAGCACCCGCTCAGCCCGTGCTTTCCATCCTAGTGCTGCCATCGCAATAACTCATCCGCACACAGGAAGACTCAAATAAACAACAGTGGGAAATTGACGAATGTCAATGCCACAACTAGCGATGGCAGGATGAAGAACAGATTACACTGTTATCAATGTCGACAACACCGGCATTTCGTCTTCAGCCTGAAGGACGTAAGCTCGTTTGTTCTGTTGACAGCTAAATGCAGCTAACTTGACATGTTACCGCCGTAGATTGTAGCATGCTGCCGCAGCACGAGCCAGACCCGGCTTTCAACCGTTAGCTCTTGTTTTTCTCAGTTGACCTTTCCTCTTGCGATCACACCAGTGCTGTCCGTCCATCTTCATCCGTCACCGGATGTCGTGTCGACACGTGTCCGACATGTCGAGCGGCGTGGTCCGGAACGGCGTCCGACACTGTTCTCCTGCCCGCCTGCCGTGGCGGAGGGCGTCCCGAGTGGCGACACTGGGGGTCACCTCCCTGGGGCCTAGTCCTCCGGTCTGAGAGCGGGCTCCGGATAACACCGCCACACCGAACAAACACCGCAGCCGCCGCCGCCCTGCTGAACTAGCGTCTCCCCGGAATACCCCCACCGCACTCCGCAGAACGGAAGTGAAACACTTGGGACGGGACGGCGTTGACCGCAGAACGGAAGTGAAACACTTGGGACGGGACCTGCCTGTGGAGGAATCCGCTGCATCTCGGCGGCGGGACATGCAGACATTTAATCGCCACACACTGGGGCGCCATCAGCACATGCAACATAATGAAACTGAATAGTTAACGTAATATACCTTCTTCAAGAACAAGATCACAAAGATATGCAGCAGGTGATATGTTATGCAGGTTCTGTGCTTCGTTTCTAATTTGTTACTCGGCTATTGGTTATGACAAGATGTTCGATAGGCGACAAATTAAACGAAAAGATGACTTCAGCTTTCTAACATCACTCTATGGCGGCTAAAACCGGGAGTTTTTATATCATGGTTTTTATTTTCCCCTAGTCATAGTTTTGGTTGTGTTTCCCCTAGTCATTTTTGGACGATGAGCTCCTCTTTATAACCTCCAGCATTCTCTTAAAAAAAATGTCCTCTTACGAACAGCATTAAAACCGAATAAAACACAGCAGACGCTGTCGAGGCTCACTATTGAATGTGGTCGCCCGTACGGGTTTCGCCTTCCCCGCATTAACCGGCGTGAGACAGTGCGGAATTCCTCCAGCGCAGCACTTGCACGCGTCGAACACAAATCCCCTGATGACGTTTCAAGTCTCTTTCCAGTTAATCCAGCACAGCAATGAAATATTGAAAGTGGATCTTGGGTCTTTTTTTACTCGGGAACGTTTACAACTGTGAAGTATAGTCCTTGCAGCAAGTGTCTCAGTACTGACGTGGCTTCCAACTGGTAAAAAATCGGCTTTGAACCATGCGCTGTTGATGAACGCGTATTTCAGTAACAACATTCCGGAAGTGAAGCATTCCAGGTTGTACTGCATGCGCCTGCCGCTGGGCGGCGCTGAGGTGGTAATGTCTCATCGCTCGGGATGTGATGGCAGCGCCACCATTTGGATGCGCGTTGAACCACAGCTCGCAGATTTGGCGGGTAGATGGGCACGCGGAGCCGACGGCAGTGGCTGTGGGTCATGCTTTGCACGTCGCTCATTGTGACCTGCCCTGCTTAGGAATCCGGTGGAGCTGGGTCCGGGTCAGGGAGATCAGTTGCCGCCCTGTGTGACCCCGCCTGACCTGCGCTCCTCAGGAGTGCGGCGGAGCTGGGGGAGGAGGGCCGCTCGGGCCTGCTGCTGTCGCTGCGGGAGCTGCTGGAGTGGGTCATCAGGAGGGAGACCGAGCTGAGCCTGCTGGAGCCCCTCGCCGGAGACTCGGCCATCCTGCAGCAGCGTCAGGTCAGCGGCGGCGGAATACCGTCCAGCGAACCGAGGGCCGGGCGCTGGTCCGTCCGGGACGGTCGTAAAACTTTGGACGGGGATTCCCTCCTGCATGCGGTGGGTCGTGTTCTCCGACGGGCGTGATGCAGGACGAGGCGTGCAAAGTCGCCTGCTGTATCGGGATGTCGGCGCAGAAGCAGGGCCAGAAATTGTTATTTGCCTTTGATGTCACAGCAGGGACGTAGCCAAGGGGGGGGGGTATGGGGCCATGGCCCCCAACTGAGCCAAGCGGCTCTCATTAGATATACGGCGAATTTCGCACGAATACGGAAAAGTAATAATATATATGTTGCAAAAGGAAACATTAGATGTTTTCCTGTGCGTTAACTATGAGGAAAATTGCATAAAATTGCTGCTTTTTTCCTATAACTTTCGTCGTATGTCAGTGGCATATGACAAAATTTGACATTTGCCCTCCCCCGAGGAAAATCCTGGCTACGTGCCTGTGTCATAGCTTATAGTTTTCAAAGCTTTAGTGACAGGGAATATTTTATAATTGGTAATAAGAACCGCAGAACGGAAACGTAGCGTTCAAATGCGTCAGATAAATGCCATTTACTTCCTGTATATTATGTCAAATGGAGAGACATATATCTCCCCTTGTGCACAAATTTTGGGGTTTTCTCTCGACACCAAGAAACAGCTGTTATTCCGCCCCTCTCAGGAGGACGTCGAGACGCTCCAGAACCAGCTGCAGGACCGACAGGCGCTGATCAGCGGCAAGCTGAGCACGGCCCGGGCGGTCAGCTCCGCGTCAGCTGATGGCTCTGAGTCAGGGCACAGCCAGGGTAAGTCTGCTGCTCATCTCAGCGGCGGATAATCCGGGGGTAACAGTCACGGTGTTGATCAGCCCTGACGCAGTGGCAGGTCGTTCGTACAGAAGCGGAGTAAAATGTGTTCCAAGAAAAACTCGCTAGCCCGGCACTGACTGGGGTATTTGGCCACCTTTCCATTGAGGGGGGAGGGCGGATACCGCCCCCCCCGCCTTTCTCGAGAACAACATATTTTGCTGATTTAAATGGCAACTGATGGCGTTCTAGCTTGCGGTCATGTGACATCTTTTTAACTGCGTCGACGACGACGTCACAGATCAGGTCAAACTCCCAAAAGTGACCCTTTTCTTCAGTCGCTTAACCGTAATGAAAAACATACCAGGACCAAATTTTGAATGATGATATGTTTCAGGACGGCGTTGTCTCATATTCTGAGTGCCACCTGATCTGAGGTCATCAATGGTCAAGGTCACAGGCTTGGTCAAACTTGAAGCCCGTGCCAACGGGTCATGCAGTATATTTCTTCAAGTTAATGTGACAGAGAAATTTAAAAAAAATCCAAAGAGAACTACGAACAAATGAAGTCTCATAATGGCTTAGATGGCCCTGCACATGCAGTACTGCAGCATTTTAAAGTTTCAAACTCAGAGCATTGCGAACAGGCTGGTGACCCCCGTCCGGCACCTTTGGGTGGCCTTTCAATTCATTGTGGGCAGGGACGTAGCCAAGGGGGGCCATGGGGGCCTTGCCCCCCCCCAGCCAAGCGGTCCTTACTAGATATATGGCGATTTTGCACGAATACAGAAAAGTGATCATAGATATGTTGCAAAAGCAAACATTATATGTTTTCCTGTGCGTTAAATATGAGGCGAAATTACAAACAATTGCTGCTTTTCCTATAAATTTCATCTTGTGCCAGCGGCAAGCGACAAAATTTGAGAGTGCCTCCCCCCCCGAGGAAAATTCCGGCAAGGTGCCTGATTGGGGCCCATGTTGTACATTTTCACAAAATGTTGTGCTGTGTTGCAAGAACCAGTATCTCCAAGCCGGGTATTTGAAGTATCAAATGAGGGTAACCATTGTAATCTCTAAGCTGCACTCTACATGAAACCGCCAAAGGTTAAACTGTCAAAAATTGTTTTATTGTTGCATGAACATACTGCATAAGTTGTAAGGGCAATGAGTCGCAAGAAAGGCTCATTTCGGCTTTCAAAATTCGTTCGACTGTGTCAAGAAATCAATTTATATTCAGTTCCTTTTCTGAAATGTGTTTCCACTGGCCCTGGAAGATGGAAAATGCATATTAAACCTAGGATGATTTAGGGTGAAGCCAGGGCGTGCTCCATATTAGACTGTCAGGTTTTGCTGATATGCATTTTATATCAGAGTCATGAAGCAATGTAAAAGCTTCGACAATGGAACGGTGAAAGTGAAATCGGGCGCCAAATCACCAAACATGGTTGGATTTATGACGTCAGTTAGACGTGATCTAAGATGATCTAGATCCAGATTTTCGTCAACATGTGCACAGTTTATGTAAGGAAAGGTATCGAAAGTTCCAAGACACTGAGCCTATTTGGATACATTTAGGGAATGCGTCAGGTAGGGGGAGGACAGCGTTAAACGCCCTCCCTCCATCATTCGCGGGTTTTAGTGGTCGATTGCATTGCCGTGAATTCCTGTGATTTGGAGACAACTCCGATAGTTCGAAGAAACGGTAATGCGCAAGCTAGCCACGCGAGCATATTGGAACCCAGTGACATACACGGGGCGAAGTCAATTTTTCACCGACGTAAAAACTGAGACTTCACCAATGACAAAATCCTCGGTTCCTCCAAAATGTTTTTAGTAGGCTAGAATGTCGTCTATGACGCGTTCGCTTGGCCGTGCCGCTGACGCCGGCGCCCTTTGCCTCAGACCGTCCTGGGCTGGACAGAGAAGGCCGCGACCGCCGCCCGGAGGCCGGGCAGGACCGCAGCCTGGCCAGGGCGATCGGCCGCGAGGCCACCAAGCTGCAGGACAAGTGGCAGCAGCTGCTGCACAATACGGAGCAGCACCGGGCGAGGGTGGACCGCGCGCTGACGGTGAGTGGACGCCGTCCCGCGTGGACTAGAACTGAAAACGTGGCGACGGTCCACTGTCGCCAGCGTGTCGTGTTTAACGTCAGGCGGCTCGCATCAGTCATTGTGTCCCGTTTAGAGTGTGGTGGCTAACATCGTCAGTGTGTCGCGTTTAACGTGGGGTTGCTAACACCGACGACATGTCATGTTTAATTTGGGATAGTGGCTAACCCGTCAATGACTCGTTTTGAAAGTCAGGCGGGTAATGCTGTCATTGTGTAGTGTTTAACGTCAGGCGTCTCGCGCCGTCAATGCGGTCGTGTTTAACCTGATGTGGGTAATACTGTTAATGTGTCGAATGTTTAATGCTGCTTGGCTAACACCGCGTTTACTCGACGGAACTTGGCCGCGAACTTCATCTGTATAAATGCAATATCGTGGCACTGAGTGAAATCTGGCTGCGACCTAGCATTCTTACCAGGATGCTTGTGCTTCCCGGACACGTCTTGATGCGTTCCGACAGAAAATTTGCACCCAAAGGTTACGGCGGGGTGGCTGGTCTTTACCGCGATTGTCCTGATGTCAAGGACATGAATTTCCCGACCCCAGAAGACCGCGCTTCGAAGCTCGAGTCATTTCGGAGTGTGTTTCGATTGGAACTTAAGCTTGTGTTTGTTGGCGCTGTCTACCTTGTTCCCCGGACATGCGTCCGCCGCTCTAGAAGCAGACTTTATCTAGCTGAAATCACAGTACCAGCATGTTCTTTTAAAATATCCAAGGTGTGCGGTTGTTATCACCGGCGACTTAAATTGTGCCTTGTTAGCTAAGTCTTACTCTCATTACGAACACGTACTCGTTATCAAAGCTTGTCTCTGAGCCCACCTATTAGACTGAATCCCTTTTGGACGTTTTGACGGTAAATCGCGACTTTGTTAACCCAGTCGGTACCAAATTTCGCCATTTTAACCCTCACAGGTACGTTAGCCTGATACGTAACTTCCCCAAACTGCGACAAACGCCAACCATTGAGTGCACCAGGTTGTTGCGCCGAATCGACATGAATGTGTGCTGTCGTGACCTTTACCTTTGTGACTGGGGCCCCGTGATTTCCGCCGAAACCGTGACTGATAACTGGGAAGCGTTTGTTAGGACACTGTCACGCGCCCTCGACCACCACGGCCCCTTCACGAACGTCATACTCCGAAACCCGACAGCACAGCATCGCCTATATCGGATTCCGCTTGTGACCTTATCGCCCGCAGAGCCGTAGCCCTGCGTGCTCAAGGCCACGGTTCTGGTGAATATCGTGATGCAAATACGGCTGTGCGATCCAAAATCCGACCGGACACAAAACATGATGTCGCGGACGAGATCAGTTCACATGGACCGTGCTCTGTTTGGCGCGGTATGCGACACGTCATTGGCGGCAAAAGGCAAACCGTAACGTCGCTCCATCTGTCAGCCTTCATGCCCTGAGCGAGTTTTTTTTGTAAACGTCGGACCGAGCGTGGCTGCGGAGGTGGCTGGCTGCGGCGACGCGTCTGAACTGCCTGTTCGGCGGTTTCGGGTCGGCGTCAGTGCTTTTACCGTTGAACATATCAATAACTTGAGCTCCTTCGGAACACTGTCTTTAGCATCAGGATCTCGTCCAGTTGTGGTCTTGACTGGACTGCATCAGGATTTCTAAAATGTGTTTTGATTTCATCGGTGCGGTTCTTCTTCACATTGTGAACGCCTGCATTAATATCAACGGCATTCTACCTGCGTGGAAATACGCAGCGGTTCACCCCATCTTCAAGTGCGGTGATTCAGAAAACCCTACCAGTTATCATCCTGTTTCCATCCTTCGTGTCACTGCTAAAGTCGTGGAGAAGGTTGATCAACGCCAGCTCCACTTCTGTCTGTCCAGAAATTGCCTTCTTGCTACTACACAACACGGTTTCAGACACCGGGATTCCACCGAAACCGCTCTCCCAGGTGTCTCAAACCGGATTCTGGGTGCCATGGGCAACGGAAAAAATTCTTTGCTTTGTCTGATTGACGTCAGTCAATGTTTTGACGTCATTCATCTCTCACAATTGGTTACAAAATTGCAGCTTCACTGCATCGATGCATAAGCACAGCGTGATTTAGAAACCACCCGTCTGATCATACTCAGTGTCAGTTTCTCCTCCTCGCCACTTGACTGCCAGGTTTCGGCCTCACACCCAATCAACCAGAGAATCTTCCAGGGGTCCTCATTAGGTTCTCTGCTCGTCACCTTGTTCGCCAACGACCTAAGTCTGCATACCGCCGGCGCTTGTGTTATGCAGTACGCCGACGACACGCAGGTGCTGGTACCTGACCCGAAATCAGTCTTGCCGGCTATCATAGCCGAAATGGAAATGTTTCTAGCTCCACTAGATGCGTACTGCCACTCTTTTGGACTCAAGTAAATGAAAATAAATTCGAGCTGCTCACCCTGGATCCCCGCCAAAGCATATGTTACCTTTCTTCTCCGTGAAATTCTATCATTCCTTTTAACGGAGTCAAAAATCTCGAACTTACTTTCGACCAGTTTCTGTCCTGGGAGGCCCATGTAACTCATCTTTCTCAGAAATGCTTTGGGATTCTCACCGACGTACTTCACCTACGTCATTGCCTTCCCTCCGGTTCTCTTCCTATTCCTATCGTATTCCTATCATCGTGTTCGCTCTGGTTGTCTCACATGTCCGATGTTGCCTGACCATCTATGGTAACGGCTTTGCTAAAAACTTGTACGTTCTTCAGAAACTTATGAATTTCGCCACCCGGGTTTTTTTTCTGGAAAGAAATTCCAATGCATGCCGGACGTGCGAGAGGCTTTGGGTTGGCTGGATGCACCGGACATGGTACATGTCCATACTATGACGCCGCTGCACAAGATCCGTTGCCTTGGCGAGCCAGAATCGCTGACCTCGTTTTTTCTTTCTTTTTTTACAAAAACCGGGTTCATTCTGACCATGCGAGGCGTACCAGATGGCATGAAATGCTAAGCCTACCTAACATCCGTGGCTCGGCCTCCGGCAAAAGGCAGCTTGTCTGCTGTGAAGGATCGCTTTATAAGGTTTTCGGGCAGAAGTTCGTCGAACTCAAGTTCGTAGGACAATAGTTCGTCGTGCAGTAGTTCGTAATGGCAAAAGTTCGTCTCACAAAAGTTCGTATGGACGAAGTTTGTCCAGGACAAACGTTCGCCTAGGACAAAAGTTCGTCTCGCTTAAGTTTGTTTAGGACAAAAGTTTGTCCAAAACAAAAGGTTCGTCCAACAAAAGTTTGTACAAAACATCAGTTCGTGAAGGACAAGAGTTCGTCCAGGACAAGAGTTCGTCTTGCATGAATCCGTTTAGGACACAAGTTCGTCTGGACCAAACGTTCGTCAAGGGCCAACGTTCGTCCAGGGAAAAAAGGCTGTCCTTGTCATATGGTTCTTGCACGCTTCAGGGCAAAATATGTGTAGTCAAGAACAATCTGCCAGTTGTCAGACGACAGCTAGTGGAATCTGGTAGCTGGTGAATGAGGCTCTGATTCCCCATGGCCCAATCCGCCATTGGTACCATTCTAAGCCGTTTACATCCAGATTTAGCCACTATGCACCGTATTGACCTGCCTGAGCCACAGACGAGGGGGGAACCTGACCAAGGTTGGTAAGTCAAAGGTTCGTATAGGAAAAGGTTTGTAGCCAAAGGTTCGTACGCACGAGGTTCGTATGGTAAAAGGCTGTTATTGGAAAAGGTTCGTGACGCAGGAAGTCTGAACTGCAAAAGGTTCGTATAGAAAAGTTTCATAAGAAAAAGGTTCTGAAGGAAAAAGGTTCGTAAAGAAAAAGGTCCGTAAACATAGGTTCGTATCGATAAGGAATCGTTTCGGGTTTGCTCCGACGGCTCGGTATACGACATTAGAGGCCGCATCAATGCGACAAACGTGTTTTTAGTAGGGTCTTTAAATACATATATCATACAAATGGACATATTGCAAAGCAAATCTGGACAGGTCACAAAATAGTTGACCCTGGCCTTTGATGACCTTGACCCGAAATTACCCTGGTGTATATAAGCTTATCAATGTGTGCATACGTGCACACATTGATACGTTTGTGTGCATCTTTAAACGCATATTTCATACAGATCGACATGTCGCAAAGCAAATCTGGACTAGGTCACAAGACATTTGACCTTGGCCTTTCATGACCTTAACCGTCACTGACCCTGGTATATGTAAGCGTATCAGTGTGCACACACACGTGTTTTTATTAGGATCTTTGAATACATATTTCATACAAA
Source organism: Capitulum mitella (assembly GCA_030062745.1). Taxonomy (NCBI): domain Eukaryota; kingdom Metazoa; phylum Arthropoda; class Thecostraca; order Pollicipedomorpha; family Pollicipedidae; genus Capitulum; species Capitulum mitella. The sequence goes on along the minus strand of CP099851.1, from coordinate 3,589,581 downwards.
CCGACAAATTGCAAAGCAAATCTGGATCAGGTCACAAGCTGTTTGACCTTGACCTTTGGTGACCTTGACCCTTACTGACTTTGGCTTTGGTCTTGGTACATCCATCACTTATGCCTGAATGACATCACATGGCTTTGTTCAAACGGTAATCTTAGGTAGAACGCTAGTCCTTTCACAAAGTTCCCATTTGTCAGCGACAGCCATTCTTTTCGTTATGTTTGCTTGACTTTAAATGCTTGAAACTTCGAAAAAATTCCGGCCTTTTTCCGATTTTTCTGCGTCAGTCGACGAGTTTCTCACTTCCCATAAATGTCACAAAGTAGCAGCAACCAGCCCCGATCCGTTCTCGAGATTTTCAAGAAAAACAGGTGGGGGGCGCAAAAAGGCCACACTAACACAGATGGTGTTAGTGGGATCCAATGCATGAATTATTCAGGCACAAATTGTAATGACGCATTCATCATTGACACATTCTTTGCTTCGGATATTTCCAGTATCAGCTCGTGGTGAATGCCATGCCGAACGGAGTAGGTGTGACGGTGCAATGTCCTGGTTCGCGGACCACCTCCATTAAGACTCCCGGCGTAACGCACTGATAACGCTGGAGGGCTGACCTCATCAGTCAGTCCCAGAGCTTACTGATATGTGTCAGCATGCTTTAGCTACCGATCCAGAAGTGATGGCTATTAGGTAGTAGTTTGAATGTGGTGTGCGTGGTATGTGGATCAATCTGAAGCAGTTCATAGCATTTTTCCACCGAAACAGGGACGTAGGGGGGCCAAGGGGGCCATGGGACCATGCCCCCCCCCGAGCTAAGCGGTCTACACTAGATATGTCGCGATTTCGCATGAATGCGTAATAGTGATCATATATATGTTGCCAAAGCAAACATTATATGTTTTCTTGTGCGTTAATCATGTATTTGTTGCCAAAGCAAACATTATGTGTTTTCTTGTGCGTTAAATGTGACGTAAATTACATACAGCTATTGTTGTTTCTTATAAATGTCCCCATATGTCAGAAGAATAAGGCAAAATGTGACGCTTGCTCCCTCCCCCGTGAGGAAAATCCTGGCTACGTACCTGCGCCGTAATGCCCTTTCCCGTGCAATAACTACTGTGCAGGCTCCAAATACGTCGTTGTTGCACGAGGATTTAACAAATTATTTTGCATACGCAGAAGGAAATCAGTCTGAACTATTTAGGAACGACGAGTTTTGGGAGTTATGACGCGAACGTCATCGGCTCACTTATCACTATTTTTGTTCAGTGTTATTTAAGTCGTTCATTACCGGCATCAAATGAATGGATAATGCAGGTGATGAAAACACGATCAGCTGCTCATATATCTGCAATACAAATGTGAGAGAAAATTATTATTTATTTAATAAAGCGTTATTCACTCTTTGCGGACACTTGGATGGCGGGTTCATAGGCTAGCGGCCAGCTCAGCTTGGCGTGGACTCGCGTCCGAACGCTTTCCACTCCAGCACGTTCGGCTACATTCATATGAAGAACTGGCTGTAGGGAATGACTTACTTCGTCCATCGCTGCCTGGACGCTTACTTAATTTCTGTGACCAGTACAGCCTCTTCCTGGCGTCAGCCTGCCGCTGGACCCAACGAATCGCAGGACCAGCTCTTTGCTGTCGTGCGCACTGTGAAAAGCACACGGTGCCGTTACCAGCCGGCTGTCGATTAGATCGGTTCACACGGATGACCGCGATTCACCGGAATCTGGCGTGCGACGATCAGAACCGCTATCCAAATATTTGGCGCAGAAAACGGTGACCGGCGACCCGCTGTCTGCAGCCAGTGGCGGCGTTCAGACCGACCCACTTAAAAAAAAATCTAAGAGGATCTCTTATTCGGATCACACGCGACAGGGCAGGCTTAGAAACTTCTTGGCGTGACTGCATTTGAAGATCTTGCATCGCAGTCCTGCCGTTCCTCCTTTCTTTATTTCTCGTGTTTGCTGGAGCAATCTGAAGGTCACCAAGCATAGCAACATGGCCGGCATCTGCCTCTGTTTTGACGGCTGGCCCGACCGGCGGGACCTTGATCTGCGCAGCATCTGCGACGCAGCATGGCCGCGGGCGCCTGCGCGCTGACCCGACCCCCCCCCCCCGCTGCACCGCCCTCCCCAGCTGCCGGCAGCGTCGCCGCCTCAGTCTGAACCTGGCCGGCCGTCAGGGCGCCTGCCCGAGGCGGTCGCCGAACGTGACCCCTGACCCCCGCTCGTGCTCCGGGCTCGGCGCGTGCGCTCGTGATCACGTGACGCGTCGGCGGGTGCCATGACAACGAGGCCGGCCCGGCCGGCCACGTGGACGGTGTGCCCGCGGGCGGGGCCGGGGGCGGCGCTGGACACGATTTCCGAGGAGCTGCGCCCGCCGCCGCCGCCGCCGCCCCCGCCGCTGCCGCCGGAGGACGCCGTCTGCGGGTACGCCGAGCTGGTCTCCGTGGGCAGACGGACCGGCCGCTCGCCGCCGCCGCCCCTCGCCGCAGGCTGTCGGCCCCAGCCGGCGGCCATGCCACGCCCCCCGTCCCCCGCCGGGTCGACGCCATCTGGCTGACCGAGGTGCGTCGGGCGTCACCGTTGCAGCCGGGTAGTGCCGGCATTTGGTGGAAACTGGAGGAGCTAGATGAACTGACACTGACTTAACGACCACTGTGATGTAGATGGTTAAATGAATGGCCTTCCAGTGGTCCTGATGTAACCGTCGTGGCCAATTGTTTTGCTAGTGCTGATCTGCTGCATTCGTTATTTACCGGCCCCCGGCGCTCGTCGTTTGTTTTGATATTCCTGAGTTCTGGTTGAGATCTGCCGTGTTTGCCGTGCCTTGCTCGTGGTTACTGCGACCTGCCGGAATTCCGAGGAACACTTCTAGAATGCTGTTTCGCATGCAACGGCATTCGAATCAACTCACATGTCGAAACGCCTCTATCGGTGTAGCGCGCCACGGTATCGATATCCCAACGAAGACATTGGCGCTGTGTCATGTGTGCTCAGTTTCCCGCTGGTGTCCGTGATCCGGTTACCGCGCAGGCAGTGATATCCGTCTGCACGCTAGAAAAGCGTCGAACGACGTTCAGCCGGCGGACCGAAGCCCGGGCTTGTGGCTGTCGCTGGTTTGCGGAGATCTGCACCGCGTGAATGCTGACTGTGTTGATCGGGAAGCAAGTCCAGCATTTTGCAATGGAGAGGGCTTCGGACCTGGGGCTGGGCTGACTCTGAGTGATGATTTCACAAGACTTCAGGGAAAGATCGCTCTCATGGACCCGCCTGGTTGACGCGGTGCTTCTGATGCTGTGCTGTCCCTGGCTGGATGCCGGTCGGAGCTGGCTCGTTGAAGCGGTACCGCTGGAGCTGTCCTCTCCGTGGCCGGGTGCTGGCGCTGCTTGTTTGAAGCGGTACCGCTGGAGCTGTGCTCTCCGTGGCCGGACGCTGGCGCTGGCTTTTCGAAGCAGTACTGCCTGAGCTGTTCTGCCCGTGACCGGATGCCGGCAGGAGATCGCTGGCTTTCGTCCGTCACCGCCGCCGCCGTTTTTTCGGGCCGGCGCCAGCGTCTGCGATTTGTTTAGTTTGTCAGCGCCGGTCTGTCCGGCGACCACCTCAGTGACGAGCTGTCAGCCCGCTGATAGTCAGCCGTCAGTCCGCTGCTTTTGAGTCATCAATCCTCGGGTAGTCATCGGTCCGGTGGTAATAACTTGTGGACTCATTGATTGCGGGTCGTAAAATGTTTCCCAAAAACTGTCAGCCCGCTGGCAGTATTGTTCCATTGATAGGAAACCGTGTTGTAGCAAATCAGAGTTCATGTGGCATGGGTGCAACGCTGCCGTGGCCGGAGGAGGAAAGAGGGTCGAGCCAGGCACATAATCAGGATTTTCCTGAGGCGGGCCTAATGTCTAATTTTGTCATATGCTACGGGGATATGACGAGATTTATAGGAAAAAGCAGTTTTATGTAATTCGCCTCATATTTAACGCACAGGAAAGCATATAATGCTTGCTTTTGCAACATACAGATGATCACTATTCCGTATTCCTGCAAAATCGCTATATATGTAGTGTAGGACCGTTTGGCTCGGGGGGCATGGCCCCCATGCCCTCCCCCCGTGGGTCGAGCTGTACTGTTTCCGGCTGTCTCTGATGACTGCTTGGCTCGGGGTCGCGGTTCTGACACTCACTGCTCAGAATTCGTGCCGCCGCGCCAGTGCTCGTCTCGCCGCGCCAGTGCTCGTCTCGCCGCGCCAGCGCCCGTGTCTCCGCCGTGGCGGGTAATGAGCACCGCCGCCTGATATACGGCCCGGTGGCGCCGACCAAACCCAAACAGAACTCGGGACCCGCCGGCTCGGCCCGGCTTCAGCGCCGGCCGAGAACGGCTCCGCAGGGAATCGACTGTCGGCGCGTCGCGCTGATGCGGGGTGAACCGCCCCCAGAACAGTCCTCTCGCCCGGGACTGTCGCTAGTAAAAACGTCGTGGTGAGCTTCCCACTGTTTACCTGTACCCATGATTTCCACTTTCTCAGAACGGGAAGCTCCATTCGTTTTCGGCGGTATCTTGCTGGAGTTTTTTGTTCACAAAAATATGTTATTGAAGAAGAAAACCCTTATTAAAGAAGAAAACCCCAGCTGTTTCCTTCACTGGTTTTACCAGCCAAGCCTGCGTCACACGGGAACCACCACTGGCGCAGCCAAAGGGAGGCTGCCCCCCCCGCTTCAGGCCCGCTTATTTGTGAAAACCACTGCCAATCGTCCTCCCGGCAGGCAGTTTTCGTACGATTTCAGTTCACACTGAGCTCCGCCCCCTCCCCCCTTAAAAAATCCTGGCTGCGCCCCTGGGACCCACAGACTGGACGAGTGATGTTCTTTGCACTAATGGTGACTCGCCACCGAATTCTCCACCTTGCCCTCGCTTATGCGACCCCCTCGGCAGCTGGGTATAGTGCAGATGCCACCGTGTTTACTCAGCACTCATATGTCCCATGAATAAATTGCCGCGGAGGATGCATCTGTCTTGTTATGCTTTCTGTTCGTCACAGCTGAGGCGGGTGATGAAACAGAGGACGAAAACTAAAATGTTTATGGCCGCAACATGTGTAAATCATTGGAACGTGAAATGCCAACAACGTTACTCATAGGTGTGGAAAGAGGAAGCGACGCTTCTGCTGCAGTGTAGCTTGTGATGTGTGTGCGTGTGTGTTTTTTAATAGCTCGGCCAGACTTCTTATCACCGCAGTGTGCTGTTAATGCTAATGGCGGTGTGCTCTCATTCAAAGCAGCACGTACACAGTTTTCGTTCAGCTTTGTATTTTTACTTCCCCATGCTGTGGAAACGAAATTATTACGGCTCTACATTGCCACGGTCTCCGGCCTCCACTCAAAGAACACAGTCGGGTCGAGGCCCTGACAGTGTCGTGCGACATTGGACTAGACACTGGAGACCGTTCTCTGCACACGTGTCTCCCGAGATGAACCGAATTAGGACTACCTGTCGCGATAACTCGCGTATAAAAAGACTATGGGAACCGGGCGTGGAGGACGTCGGACATTTCTCGGCTTCCACTGCGTGCCAGAGCTCCAAAAATGCCACCACATCCATACGCACAAAAAACAAATAATTTTGGCGACCTCTGGTTCACTGACGTGTCCGAATCGGACACCTCATCAGAAGACGCTATATTTTCACCAAGCTCGTGCTTTATCACAGTGCCTGTTCGCCTTTCAGAAGATGCGCGTGCTGGAGAAGTGCCTGCAGGACGTCGACCGCCGGCTGTCCGACCTCGAACAGAGCGGTGACGTCATCGCCGACAGTGACGTCACCGAGGAGCGACTGCTGGAGGTCCGCAGGAGTCTGGATGACGTCACGGACCAGGCCGGACGGCTAGCTGAGAACGGGTGAGCAGGATAACGCAGGTACACGGGGGTCTACATCGTAGGGGTGCATGGAGTACGTAGCCAGGAATTTTCCTCGGGCGGGGGGGGCAAATGTCAAATTTTGCCATATTTCGCCGACATATAGAGAATTTTTTGTTTGGAAAAAGCGGCAATGTCATTTAAATGACCTTATATTTAACTCGGAGGAAAACATATAATGTTTGCTTTTGCAACACATATGTGTTCACTATCACGTAATCCTACGGAATCGCTACATATCTAGTGTAGACCGCTTGACCGGGGGGGGGGGCATGGACCCTATGGTCCCCTTCCATCCCTTGACTACATCCCTACATGGAGGTGCAAATAAACCGCCCCTCGTTTGAGTCCCACGCCTTATCGCTCTTCGGGTTGGGCGCGGACATGCTGATGTGATGCCGCTGACCTCAGCTGTGTGGCGTCAGCACGTGCTGCGGTCTGGTTCCGTGGCTGCAGTGCGCCGCTGACATTCCGCTCTTGTGGCGCACAGTTATCTGTTGCGTTTGTAGCTAGCTTCTGCTGGCTAGAGAAGCCAGTGACGTTCCTGCTGTGTACCGCCACAGTGTGGCCCTGACCCGCACCGTGTGCCGTGTGGCAGTGTGGCGCTGAGCTGTGCCGTGTGCCGTGTGACAGCGTGCCGCTGACCGCTGTCCTGTGCCGTGTGGCAGTGTGCCGCTGACCGCTGCTGTGTGCTGTGTAACAGTGTGCCGCTGACCGCCGCTGTGTGCCGTGTGACAGTGTGCCGCTGACCGCTGCTGTGTGCTGTGTAACAGTGTGCCGCTGACCGCTGCTGTGTGCTGTGTAACAGTGTACCGCTGACCGCTGCCGTGTGCCGTGCGACAGCGTGCCGCTGGGCGCGGCCCAGGCGGCCCGTCTGGAGGCGCTGGCCGGCCGGCTGCGGTCGCTGACGTCACTGCTGAGCTGCGCCGCCGGCTCGGACGCGGTGGACCTGAGCCTGTCGGTCGACCCGCCCTGGGAGCGAGCCGAGACGGAACGGCAGGTGCCCTACTACCTGCACCACGGCGAGCGCAGGACCCAGTGGGAGCACCCGCGGCTGGCCCACCTGCTGCGCAGCCTGCACCAGCTGGACGCCGTCCGCTTCACCGCCTACAGGTGGGAGCCGCTCACACGCGAGGTCAGCTCACAGGTAGGAGCCGCTCACAGGTGAGGATCGTTCCACCGTTTGCACGTGAAAACAGCTCCACGGCGCATAGTAAGGGCCACAACAGTGGCCAAGTAAAGTAAAATAAAAGTAAAGTAAAGTAAAGTAAAGCAAAGTAAAGTAAAGTAAAGTTCCCAGTAAAGGCCACAGCCACCCACAAGTAAGGGCCGCTTAATCGTCCACGGGTGAGAGTCGGTCATAGGTGAGAGTCTCTTCACGGCTCGGCAGGGACTCCAAAAAGAAGCTTTTGGCACATTTGAAGGCAGTTATTGCCATGTGACGCCGTGTGCGATATCAGGAACGAGGTCCGTAGGCCTAGCAAGTCCCTCGTAAACGTGGGAAAAGATCACACTGGACGACATGGCTCGACCCGGCCCATCGCAGCGAATGTTACCGGAAAACTTCTCAACAGCTTGGCAGTGCGTCATGCAGTTCCCTTCACAAGACAGTCCAGGGCCGGGTCTGTCTGCCCTGTTAAGCGGCAGTATCCCTCTGCTGTGTCCCGTGCAGCTGCCGACTGGTCCGCCCCGGCCCGCAGGACGGCGCTGAAGCTGCGCCGGCTGCAGCGCGCGCTGCTGCTGCACCGGCTGACGCTGCCCGAGGCGGCGGAGACGTTCGAGTCGCAGGCCTGGCGGCTGCCGGCGGCCGGCGCGGCGGCCGTGCCGGACGTGCTGGCCGTGCTGACGGCACTCTACGGCCGGCTGGAGCCGGCGCTTGGCGTCGAGCTGCCGCTCCGCGTCGACCTCTGCCTCAACTGGCTGCTCTGCGTCTACGACAGGTGAGGAAACCGGGGACGTGGAGCTCAGCTGGCTCCTGAGCGTGCGCAGCGGGTGAGACAATGGGAAATGTGTTCCTAACCATCTGTCATCGTGTACTACAGATGTTAGGCTATAGGAGATGCCTGTCTCAACTGGCTTTTTGGCGCGTACAGCAGAAAGTACAGCGATGTGAGACAACAGGAGGAATCGCTTCTGCCTTTACTGGCGTGAACTTTGCCAGTTTTGCTGGGTTTCGGTGTCAAGATATGAACCCGTGGTGTTCTTGAAAGTCGAGCGTCGTCCGTTTTGCTGGCTGGCAAGATTCAGGCGTAAACCCGTCGTCTGTCACCGTAATCGGGTGCCCGGTTTGCCTGACGTAACATCTTTGCGCGTTTTGTTCCACTCAAGAGCGAGCGTGAGCTTTTCCCCCATGATGAGAGACCCCGCTGGTCGGACCTGGACTTTCAGTCTCCCCCTGGACCTAAAGTCACATGCTTTCGCTTCATTTCAGTCGCCGCACTGGTCAAATCCCGGTCAGCTCCTTCAAACTGGCCATCATCACGCTCTGCAAGGCTCGCCTGGAGGAGAAGTACCGCTGTAAGTCCGGGAACGAGCCGTACCCTTGGGAGTCCGGCTTGTCCAGGCTGGTATAATCGTCTGGTTGGTAGGTGGCGCGACAGTAGTTTGACAGCATAGGCAGTGGCTGGACATGACATGAAACAGAAAAACCACAGAACCCGAAATCGTTCCATAACGTTTGCCGTCTTCTCTGGAACAGCCTGTTTCTCTGAATGTAAATGTTACGTGGGACAATGTAAACCACGCGCGTGCAAGGCGTACGCGATAATTTCGTTGACCGCACTGTGATGTTAAGAAATATTCACATCGAATCATCAGTAACAGTTTAAGTGAAGTAATGGTGTGGTAGGCCAAAGATGCCCGTGTAAGGCAACACCTAATAGCCCGTGACTGAGCGTTGTTCATCAGCTTCATTGCGGGTACGGTAGTGACACCGTACATCAGGCGTGGTCTGCACGTGTTTATCAGCTGCAACGGTCAGCACCTGCAGATGGCTGACCGGCTTCGGCCGGCTGGTGTTGTGCATACCTCTCCTCTGCCGCCCCTTGACGTATATACCTCTCTTCTGCCGTTTGGTGATGTTTCTGCCGCCTCTGTGCCGTGTGCTGACGTTTCAGCCGTTTCTCGGCCGTCAGCTGACGTTTCTGCCGTCTCCCTATCGTCCGCTGACGTTTCTGCCGCCTGTCTGTCTTCTGCTGACGTTCTCGCCGCCCCCCTGCCGTGTGCTGAGGTCTCTGTCGCCGCTCTGCCGCAGACATGTTCCAGCTGGCGGCCGACAGCCGGCAGCGGCTGGACGAGCGGCAGCTGGGCCGGCTGCTGGGCCAGCTGCTGCAGCTGCCGGCCCGGCTGGGCGAGGCGGCCGCGTTCGGCGCCGACGCCGTCCAGCCGTCGGTGAGCAGCTGCTTCCAGGCGGCGGCGGCGGCGGCCGACGACGAGGAGCCGGGCGCCGCCGGCCGCCAGCCGACCCTCTGCGAGGCCGAGCTGCTGGAGTGGCTGCGAGCCGAGCCGCAGAGCCTGGTCTGGCTGCCCGTGCTGCACCGCGTGGCCGGCGCCGAGAGCGCAAGGCACCAGGCCCGCTGTAACGGCTGCAAACAGTACCCGATCCTGGGCTTCAGGTGAGACGCCGCCGGCTACAGGGGGCAGGGTCCGAGCCGGGTGCATTCAAGTTGGGAGCGTCACGGTTATTGGAGTGGAAATCAGATGGTGTTCATGCGAAGTGCGATTTACGCGCTGAAGTTCAGCAGACTGCGAAGGAACACAAACACCAGCGTGCTTTGCAGCTTAGCATAAAAGTTTCCCTGTACATAACGCGAATACATCGTTAAAAACGTAATCCGTGTCCGAAAACTGTCGCCCACCAAAATTGTTCCCAAAGGGCACTTGTGTTGGAGAACGCGACACCTTGCAATATGCAATGATAGTAGGTGTAAAGGTGACTGAGCCCACAGATATGGCATGTGCGTCTGACACCAGAGCGGTGTTTCCCACACATCCATGCCAGATCTGCTTTTTAATCTGGCTGAATCGACTGCCGCAGGTATCGCTGTCTCAGGTGCTTTAACTTCGACATGTGCCAGCAATGCTTCTTTACCGGACGAGTCGCCAAAAGTCACAAACTTAGTCATCCCATGCACGAATATTGCACAGAGGTAAGTCTTCGTTTCCCTAACGACTAAAGGTCCACGAACATTTTTTTGTGCAAGAGGCATGTGCTCCGATTCCACCACATACTCTTTTATAAAAAGTGCATACTTTCGCCCATTTGTTTGAACCGTTTCGCCTTGTAGGCGCCTTTTTATTTAGTTTCGTACATCACACAATGTTTTCTCCTTTTTATGTGCCGTAAGAAGCCCCGAATGTCCCAGAAGGACCGTTATTTGGGGATCTCTTTCGCAATCTACCTCTGTGTTTGTGTTTTAGAGTTCGTCGAGCGATGACATCAAAGACTTCACGAGATCGTTTCGGAACAAGTTCAAACCGAAGCACTACTTCCGGAAGCACGCCAAGCTGGGATATCTCCCCGTACAGCCGATGGGAGAGGTACAGAACCGCTGTGATGGCATCACGCAGTAACGAGTTAAAGACATCAGGAAATACATCACCGTGAAAATGTGACGTTCGTTCTTCCACTTTGTAGGCGTTTTTTTTTCTTTCGTATCTTCACCCCGCACTGGTCTCGATTTGTCCTTGGACAGGGGAAATATTCTGAACAGCAATGCAGGGGATAATTTGCGTCTTTTGGTCCACGGTATCCGACTGGTGTAATGTTCATTGGACTGGCCGTCGAGCAGATGATTTCCTAAATAACTGCACTGTTCTCGAACCAAACGTCACATATTCGACATGGTCTGTCACATGTCACATGTCGCCTGTCGTCACATACATACGTCACATACACATCAACGGCGATATGGCTGTCACATGTCGTCGGGCCGTAGTAAGAGTTTTCTTTTGTCTTCACCGCGTCATTGGAGCAATATTCTTTGCAATTGAGACTGTACCAACCCAATGAACTGTTCAATCGAGAGGCAGAGATGTGGTCCAGAAATGGTAAGACCATCGCGGACCGGTACAGACGATCACTAGGAGTGGTGCTCTTCTAGGATCAGTTGCCAGACGGCCAGTACTGATTTCTGGTACAGGTGGTGACTGGGTGATGGGTGTGTCCCAGGATCAGTGGCCTTCAGGACTGGTAGAGGGGTGTGTCCCAGGATCAGGTGCCGTCAGACCCTCCGGCCAGTTCTGGTTTCTGGTACAGGTGATGACTGGTAGAGGGATGTGTCCCAGGATCAGTGACCGTCAGGCCCTCCGGCCAGTTCTGGTTTCTGGTGGTACATGTGATGACGGGGTGATGGGTGTGTTCCAGGATCAGATGCCGTCAGGCTCTCCGGGCAGTGCTGACGACCTCTCTCCCGTCCAGCGCCATCGGACTAACGGCCGACAACACTCGGATGCCGACAACCACAGCGCCTCCAGCCCGGAGAGGTCAGTCGTCCGACCCTGATGTCAAAATCAACGTCTTTTGCCTCGAAAAAACCTGCAGGCGTCTCAGGCGTACGCACTGTGTGTCTGTGTCGACACTGAGGACGAAAGGCGACTGACGAAAGGTGACTCGATACCGTCTGAGTACAGCACTGCGTGTGTGTGCCCACAGTGAGGACGAACTGCAGCTGATGGCCCGCTACTGTCTCAGCCTGTCCTCGGACGGCGTCTCGGCCGAGGCCAGGGACGACCAGCTGCGGGCGGTCATACGCCAGCTGGAGGAGGAGAACCGCTCCCTGCAGGCGGAGTACCTCCGGCTGGCCGGCAGCGGCCGCCTGCCCGGCCGGCCGGCCGCCACCAACGGCGCCGCCTCGGACGTCGACTCCCCGCCGGCGAAGGCGCACCCGCCGCCGTCGGAGCCGACGGACCCGCGCTCGCTCCCGACGCCGACCGACCCCGAGCCGGCGTCGGCACCGGCGCGCCCTCAGACTCCGCCGGGGGCGTCGGACGGAGCCCCGCCGCAGCCGGCAGACGAGCCGCCGGTCTGCCCGGGGCGGCCGCCGGCAGCGGACCCGTCGGAAGGGACGTCGGGCGAGGCCGGCTCGCCCCGCCAGCACGGCGACCGGCTCCAGACCAGGATGCAGGCGCTGGACGAGCATAACCGCCAGCTGGGACAGCAGCTGAGCAAGTTACGCCGCCTTCTCAACGGGGTGAGGAGGGCGCCGCGTCGCGAGTGGGGGAGAGGGTCCACGAGAGGGTGGAGCCAGGGGGACGGGGACAGAGCCCACGGAACGTCGCAGGACTGCGGACAAGATGGGTGGTCTGCGGAGATGTTTAGCGCGGATGCGATGTTGCAGGGTGTGCGGCAGATTATTCATCGCGAGCCAACTTCAGTGTCGGTGCTCAATATCGTTTCGGTGTTTCTGCGTTGCCCACCGGTGGTTACCGGATAGCAGCTTTTGTTTCGGCGCGGATTATGTCTCCTGTTTTGTTTCTGTTTTGTTTTACTTGGTTTTTCACGCATTTGGAGAGTACTGAATTCGAAGTCTGGCTACCGCTAAACGTTCGTAATGTTCCCGTTGAGACACTTCGCGCTGCATCCTCGCGCGAGAATGAAGAGGCATGGCCGAAGGACCATGTCGCCTACAGCCGGGTTCGAACCAGAGACCTCTGGGTCAGTAAGCCTGCGTGCTAACCACCGCACCACGCCGTCGGCAGGGCACCAGCCTGGCTCGCAGCAGCACTCTGCAGACCCGGTCGGTGACGGCGTCCCATCTGGCCTGCGAGGCTCCGGCCGCCGAGCCAGGGGCCGGCCACGACTCAGTCACCAACGGTGAGCCGACGCTCCTGGCGTTCAGTCCAGAGCACCGCGTAACTCAGTCTTGGTTGGCCACAGCTCAGTCTTGAGCCGGGGCCCAGCCACAGCTCAGTCCTGAGCAGCCGAACAGGTCAGTCTGAGGAGCTCGGCTCAGTCCTGAGTAGCTCATGACCCGGCCCTCAGTCCTCATTAGCTTGCAATTTGCCTCTCGAGCAGCTCACAGCCTAGCCGTGAGTAGCTCAGCAACTCAGCCCTGAGCAGTTCACCGTTCAGTCTGAGCGGGTGTCGAACCACAGCCCAGTCACCAGCGGTGAGCGGCCGGCCTCGGCCTGTAGTTCTCCGTAGCACAGCACTCGGCGGCAGCACGTGCCGGTGATAAGAAGGGGCAAAGTGGCTCTGACGCGTCACTGGGGCCCGGAGGAGATGGGGAGTCGACAGCGATGGCAAACATATGCGACTACGCTTAAGGCGGTGGCTCCGGCACGGACCCCGGCTCTGCCTTTGTCTTTGATCGGTGACTGCGTTGACGTGGTCAGTGTAGCGGTGGTTACTGCGGTGGCTCCGACACAAGGCACTGACCCCGCATCTGCCATTGAAAGGTATCAAGGTGAACCGAGTCACCGCCACCTGGGCGTGACTCGGGCCGAGTCAGCGCCGTCTGCGTCTGACCGGGCCGGCCCGGGGTAAGCGTGCTGACTCGGCCCTCGTCCTCTGTGACGCGCGACGGCTGCCACGCCGCGTGCCGACGCTGACCGTGCTCCGTTTTCAGGCGGCGTCTCCAAGCCGGCACCCCTAGCCTTCTCTCTGGCGGTCTGCGAGCCCTACAGCACGGAGCTGATAAGCGCGTAGCTGCCAGTCCGGCCGTTATTCCCGCCTCTCCTGCCGGCCAGGCGCTCTGGCCGACGCCAAACGTATTCGGGGAACGGCTGGCGTGTCCGAAGAACGTGCGGACGTGTCCGGAGAACGGCTGGCGTGTCCGGAGGACGTGCGGACGTGTCCGGAGAACGGCTGGCGTATCCGGAGGACGTGCGGACGTGTCCGGGGAACGGCTGGCGTGTCCGGAGGACGTGCGGGCGTGTCCAGAGGACGCGCGCGCGACTGCACGCGTCCAGGGAGCGTGGTCGATGCGACGGCGGACGTGATCGAGGAGACGGCGGACGTTTGGCGTCGCTGTGAGATGCCCGCCGGACTTTTGGCTGATAGGCAAGCCTATCAGCCAAAAGTACCTGATGAATAGCTGTACCGATGAACATGACGACTTGACTTGGTTTGGAGAATGGTCGTTAGGTTTTCTGAGGGACGACCACGTGTCAACTTCCAGAGAACGACACCCGGCAAAGTGGCTGGTTCGTGTGTTTGATGGTTCCGGATGTCCCCAAGCCGCTGTTGGAGGAGTGTCATTTATTCTGTACCCGGAAAGGGTTTATTCTATTTGGGACTGCTGCTGTGATTGCTGGTCTGTGAGAACGTCGTGCAAAATGTGATAATCTTAATCCTTGCCTGAGCGCGGAATGTAAGGAGGGAAACGCGGGTAAAAGATGTGTTTGACTTTCTTAGGTACAGCTTGCATCCAACTGCTGTTTTGCTGCCGGTGGCGATTTTGTTTAAGATTTTCTGGTGCTGCGCAAATAGGAGGAGAACCAGTTTTGGCGTTGTAATACAGTCTTGGCGCATGTAATTTTGCTTTTGAATGTATTCGGCTACATATGCAAATTTTTAGATATGGGTGTCTGAAATATTAGGGAAGACATCAGATGCCACTTACGACTTATGAAGACTCGGCACTTATGAAATATACCTGCCCATTATGTTCAATGTTTCCGTTGCCTTTGTATGCATTGGAATGTGTGAAGAAATCCGGAAAGTGATCTGACCGAAAACATTAAATGAAAAGTGCTTCTTTCATTTCAGCAGGCGCATGTACAGCAAAAAATTCAGCAGGGAAATGGGCTCTTTCCTGTAAAATGGCGGTTACCCTTTAAATTTGTGCAGAGCTGTTCAGCTATGAGTGATAAATTACGTAGTTCGAGTGACACAAAATGTGTGAGTATTTTTCAGTGCTTTAGGTCACGTACATTACATCCTTTTCAAAGAGTGTGCCTGAAACGTAGTTTGTCAAAGAATAAGTGTGTGATTGAAGCAATTAGCCATTTGTCTGAACATTGTTGGCTGTCACAAAGTCGGTTTTGCTGCTCTTTTGACTCGTCGCTTAAAACAACGCTGTTAAAAATTAACCATAATAGCCAGCAGCCGTGTATCAATTCGCATTAAAAGGAACGCTTTTTCTAAGCTACAGTGCACGGCTGCTTTATGAAAAATGAAGGTAAATAATCCAACAAGGCCAAACGAAGTATGGAACATAAATGCGGTCTCCGTTTTATTTCTGGCCATTTATAGAGCAACGTTATGGGTGCCGACCGTCCATTCAGTTTCAATGAAGCCTGGACCCCGCTTTGTTTTGATATTTAATGTGGCCCCATGTTTCCATTTCATGCGCATAATGTTACTGGAAGTATTTCCAAAAACATCTTTGGAGCCTTTTCGTAATTAAACAATCCGATATTAGTGAGAAGCGGTCATCGGCCTTTCAAAACACAAATATGTCGTTGAAGATATCAACACCGCTGAGACCCGACAGCTACAACCTAGTTAATCGTCAAAAACGATTAACTGGGTTAGCGGTTAGTCAAAACAGTAAGTCAAAGACCGTTATCGTTGCAATGTCAATTAGCAATGTCCGTTTCCGAGCCCTGTTCATAAACTGACATACGAGGAACAATAGGTTACCTCGATTGGCATATTCTGCCAAAAGTCGTTCACAAACTAACTTATTACGTCAAATTACCTCGATAGGCACAAAAGCTGCTTCGCGGTTGCCTCGCTGGGCGCCGAGGTAAGTCTGGTATGTGATTTGTCTCGACAGCGCCGTAACTGACGAAGTTCAAATGGCGTTCGAGGGCTAACCGACGAACAGGCGCATCGATTTCCGTAAATGATTGGGGGGGGGGGGGGCGAGCCGAGAGCCCGACAAACTAACCTCTCCCAAATGTGGGTTTCTCAACGGATTTAACCTACTTTATTTTGACCAACGGAAACTTATGGGTTTTTTATTGCTATTTAGCAATTGAAAAGATTCGATTTTTTAGTTATCACCATGTATATAGGAAAATAAATAAATAAATATATATATATATATATATATATATATATATATACAGAGAGAGAGACAGAGGAGGAGGAGAGACAGAAAAGACAAAAAATAGACAGTAACATAGCTTTGGACTTATTCTTTACTTTCTGCCTATTCTGATCTGTTGAGGTCGTTCTTTTTGTTATTTCTCATTTCCCTTTAAAAGCGGCAGAAGATATTGGGGACCCAAACCAACATTAGGAGGGTCCAAATTTAAAATTGGGTGAAATGCAAATCAAAAGAATACACCTCTACACCCCTGCTTACTAATATTGCCCCAGGGCTGATATCTCGGTATCTTGCAAAAGAGGCACGCGAACGGGGCTCTGACGCTGTTGTAACCGTTTCTTGTCGAGCCAGAACCGTCGTCTGTCGGGCGATTCCTGGGAAGACCTGAGCAGAGAGCTGCGACACTCTCTGAACCGATTCAGCTCGCCTTCCTTTCTGCACTCCGTGCCGAACGCCAACGGCGCCACTGCCGAGAGCGCCGACTCGACCCCCAACCACGCGCCGCAGCGGGCCCCCTCGTCCACCCCACCGCGAAATCTCTCCGAGGTGATCATCACCACCACCTACTGCCACGACATCTGTGTGGGACCGGACGAAGCGCAGCTTCCGAATCCGCCGACAGAGGCGCCCGACGGCACCGAGTACGAGCAGGACCGGCCGGCTCTGCTCTGCGACACCTTGGGACCAAACCATGCCCAACCGGATTGAAGTCAAGTACATCCCCATGTCTCTGCAGTGGTTCCACGGACGCTTCCACGACCGCTCCGAGATGGTGGGCAGCTTCAAGAAGGACTGCCGCACGTGGCTGTGGAAGAACAGACCAGCGCAGTTTCGTGCTTTTACTGGTGACGTAGTGGAAACGCCGGTCATCACCGAGCTGGCACCCCATGAGCACGTTCTTTCGCCCATTTGCGAGGGCGAACGGGAAACGAACAATTACTACGGTGACATGGAGATTCCCAGCGAGTAAAGCGAGCGTTCACATAGATTGTAAGGTTTTATCCCTGTTATTGCCTTGAAGTTGTTAGTGCATATTAACACTGCAATGGGCAATGGCATACAAAGGCAACTGAGGTTTGATTCACTTCATGTACTTCAACGTGCCGGTCTCTAAGAACAAGTGCGTTGGCCGTTAATCCTTGTTATTCTGTGGGATCTCTGACAATCAACCATGCAGCGATTATGTGCTCACGCTTTCCATCACCGCGACAGAATGTAATGACGGTGAAAAAATGGAATCGCCCTGCCGTGCTGTAGTAAACCGCTGTAAGTTTCTTAAAAATAAAAAAAACGAAAAATACCGCCAATTTTCTTCTCCTCCGGCGAAACCCAGTTTCATCGTCATTGACGTAAACAGGAGTGTTGCTTTGCATCAATTTTCTTGCAGAAAAACCTTCAGATTACGAGACTTGCTCCATACAACAATCTGATGCTATATCATCGGAACCAAATTTGCAACAAAGCGAGTTAGAACCAGAGTTACACGAAGCGCTGAGAGATTCTACATCAGCCAGGTCCCTTTCACCTACGTAAGTGTTACGCTTCTCCTGTTGTTTCCTGCCGACAGTCAGCAGTAGGTGAAAGGAAGCCGAAAGTGTCGGGTTGACTGCAGACGATAACCTCGGCAGATAACCCACCGCTACATCTGTCGGAGCTCGCCAGGCTGCTGAACATGCTCGAGGTCAGAACACTGCAGATAAGCCGGACAGACGGCAGCCACCGGCCACAGGCCCGCCCCACCTCATCGCAAACACTTTGGTGGTGGACTCCGTGGTACGGGAAGGCGCAGGTACGCCCGTACCCGTTCTCTCTCATGTTTACACAGCGCTTTCAAACGGTAGCTGGAACTCACCGACGGACAGTGGCGGCGAATCGCATCTGATCATTGGGGGCAAACCAAATTTCGAGGCTCCTTGATCTTGAGAGGCCCCCTTTGTCACGGAGGTCCTCATCCCCGAGGAATTCCATGTTTCACTTAATGAGAGTTGTATTTCGCCAGAACGGCCGATCTAGTCGTGCCATGAGCGAACTCTGGCATTCAAATGATAAACTCGACAGCTGCACCACAGCATGGACCCACCGTGAACTCCTGACGTTCCTGTCTCGTTCCAGTCGCTAGCTATACTGGAGCAATACTGATAATGTTAATAATAATGTAATATATAATAATAATGTAATCCTAACCAGAATAATGTTAAAAAAGGCAATAATAAAATAGCAATAATTATCTCCATGAACAAATGGCTTCACAGAGCTCGATTTGGCGTCTTCTTTCCTTGATCGATAGTCAATTAGACAACAGGCATCAGTGGATTAGTCGACTAGACCATCCAAAGGCGTATGCTAAATCTCAAAAACATTGGGATGGGGGGGGGACTGCGGTCCCCGCAGGAGACGCAGAACTCCACATCTGGTTCAGAATGCCGTTAACAAACCCGACAACCAACCGGACACTCTTCCGGACGGAAGCCGAGGCCCCGAGGCAGGGACGAGGCAACGATTTAAAGAGAGAATGGACCCGGCCCACCCAGTCCATTCTGTGAGGCCTCTAACAATACTCTCAACGTTTCGGCGTATATCTTGAACAAATCTGGGAAATTAGAAGTGTATCGCCATCCGGGGACCTTTAATTGTGCGCTGGTGCCTTTACCTATGCGTTATGAGTCACAGCCCTTGAGATTCAGGCCATTTCTCGGTCTCCTGCAGTCGGCTATGAGAAAACATATATAGGGTGTAAATTGCTTACATATTATCTAAATGAGACCAGTTTCGAGCTCTACTCGTCACAAGCTTTCAAACAATATGCTTATTTTTATCGTGCGACCAACCGTTCGTGAGTTAGAGGGGGACGGCCAACTGCCCCCCCCCCCAGTCGCGCATGTTCGAAACCGACCGACGGTCGTGCGCGGGTTAACAAGCAAGCTGGCACAGCTAAAATGCCCACAGTCACAAGTGCATAGAGCCGAACAGTCGCTTTCCGAGCCCGTCCCATCGAG
Organism: Capitulum mitella; assembly: GCA_030062745.1. Taxonomy (NCBI): domain Eukaryota; kingdom Metazoa; phylum Arthropoda; class Thecostraca; order Pollicipedomorpha; family Pollicipedidae; genus Capitulum; species Capitulum mitella. The sequence goes on along the minus strand of CP099851.1, from coordinate 3,570,673 downwards.
AGTTGATGAGATATTGAGAAGAACCAACTGTATAGAGATGACAGGCAAGCCGAAATGGCTATTAACCCCATTCCCGGCAGGGGGGCGGAATCCGCCCCCCCCTCAGGTTTTTTGCTTGCCAATTCCAGGATTTTTAACGCAGCTTTACGAAACTTGGTGACTTTTCCTAGCTATTTTTTCTACGTGCTGTGACAAAATTTCACAATTTTATTTTGCTCAGGGGCGGGGCCAGGCAACGTTTTTGGCAGGCACCTCATGCCATTTTTGGCCATGTTGAGGATAAAATGAAAATGTCTGCCAAAAACAGAGTTTTAAAGCTAGAACTTAAAACTTTATATGGATGTATAGCTAAATAGTTCGGTAATGTGCAGATATAATTTTGTTTATCTGAGATCATTTTCAAGGTCAGGTCAAGGTCAAAAGTCAAAATTTGTTTCTTTTGCAATAATTTCGGTGCCGTTTTTTTAAATGCCAAACCCGGAATGTATATGACGTAAAAGAGTGCCTTCTACTTTTGTAGCAAGTTTCAGCTTGATATCAGGTCGGGTCACGGAGCTATGATCTAAAATGTCAGTGCGCGTACCCTATATCGCAATAGCCAAAAAATGAAATTTTTGAAATAGAGTAAATTCAATGATTGAAAACGTTTAAAGATAATATTAAATGCATAGGAGATCATTCCAAGTGACCCCAAGGTCACTGGAGGTCATTTAAGGTCAAAGGTCACAAGTTGATCTGAGAAACGTGTGACCATGACAGTTCCCCCTTTTTCAAGTTCCTGGCACCGCCTTTGCTAACATTATACAAGCATTATAATGCGATTTGTGCTTCTTTAGTATAACGTGACCATTAGAAGCCAAAAAAGAGTGTTTGCCTCTTTTGTTCATTCAGTTGTTAGAAAACTAATCTTCCTATTTTTGAAACCCTGTGAACCCCTATGAATTTTCTCAAAATTTCAGATTTGCGGACCCATGGTAAAAGCCCTATCCATATTCTCTCGATTCATGCCAGTTTCATCGAAATCGGTCGATAGGCAACGAAGTTATAAGAAGTCCAAAAGTACCCCCCATTTTGACATTTTTTGCCCCCCTGTATCCACAAATTTCAAAATTTTGATTTTTTTTTTATAAAAGTGTGGTTCACGTCACGGCAAATCGATTGCCGTTTGTTTCGATGAAATCGGACAAGCAGTCCTCGAGATCTCAGTGGGGCCGAATCCGCCCCCCTGCCGGGAATCGGCCATACCGTCTAGCCCTCCGGGAATAGGGTTAAGCCGAAGCGGGGATAAGAGGGCAGCTACAGCAGTTCAACCGTGTATGGTGGTCTAGAATCTGATGAAGGGACTTAATCCGCGCACAACTGAGCCCCAAAATGCTCTTTGTCCGGCGGCGGGAGGATATTCCCCTCAGAATCTCAGGCTCTGTACATCACACAGAGAAACGAAGTGCCAGCAAAGTATTCATCAAGCTGAATCCAATGAACGCGTTTTTTTTTAGCCCGCGCACAACCGTCGGTCGGTTACGATAATGAGCGACTGGGCGGGGCTGTTGACCGTCCCCCTCTAACTCGCGAACGGTTGGTCGCACGATAAAAATAAGCATATCGTTGGAAAGCTAGTGACGAATAGAGCTTGAAACGAGTCTCATTTTAAGTTTTAGATAATATGTAAGCAATTTACGCCCCATATATGTTTTTTCATAGCCGACTGTATGAGACCGAGAAATGGCCTGAATCTCAAGGGCTGTGACTAATAACGCATAAATAAAAGCACCAGCGAACAATTAAAGGTCCGCAAATGCCGACACAAACCTTATTTCTCAGCTTTGTCAAATATATACGGCGAAACGTCGAGTTAAAGACACGGCAATTCTCGTGCCGGCTGTCGGCATGCGCCGCAGCCGTATACAGTAACACACTGACGGGAAGTAATTTTAGCGTTGCTTTATTTTCGCGAAAAAAGCCAATCCATGTAAATTTTTTTGATCTTAGTGGTTCTTGTCATGGTTTTTCATGCTTACATTTTGGGAAAATCCATTAGTTACCAATCTACACAATTGGCGGAGATTTATTCGCGAGAGCCTGTTTATTTGCAAAATATGCTACTTTTTCAAACTTTTTGAGGCTCCTGATATCACTTCCGTCTATACAAGCTAGTTCTGCCGTTTTTTACCCATTCTGAGTAATTCATCGCTGATTTTCACGGTGGTACATTTTGGTTCACTACAGTTATTCGTGACCTGACCTCAGGTCAATGGCTGGAAGTCAGTGATACTTTGCCCAATGACGGTAACTAGATGTCTGCTTCACTCCACACTAAAAATGTTATGACATATTCTGTCAGTTTCCGGAAAAAAATGACATGTGTTAAAAATGGGCTGAACCTTAGGTCAATGACCCAGAAAACAAAAAAAAACTGACATACCAGATTTGTTGCATCTATCAGGACCACTAATCTCTGAAAGTATTATTAAGTATTTTGTTTTGCGAAAAAATTAGAGGGCGCTAAACTTTTTTTGACATAGGTCCGTTTGACCTGACCTAGGTCAGGCACCTGACCTGACCTGGGTTTAAAATTTTGACATAAGATGTGAAAATGATGAAGAAAAAGGTACACAAGGTTTCGTGGCTGTGTTGTTCGTTTTCTGGCAATCCCAGAAAAAACCTCACGGGAGCTGTCAACAGCCCCCAGTCGAGGGGGTACCTTGGGTCATTACTGAGATCACCAGAGGTCATGAAAGGCCAGACTGAGCTGGGGTGGAGGTGAGAATGAAAAGGATATTCCGCCGTGATTTTTATTTCAGAGGAAAACCTAGATGATTTCTAACATGTCGAACACATTTATACCACGAATGACCCAACTTATTCATCAGGTCAGGTTAGGCCAGGACATAACTGCATCCATATCTGTAGCGCTATTATTATGCATCGTGGCTCAGCTTACTCCGTGGTTTGGTAACAAGTTGGATTGCAGATCACGCTTGTAGCAGAGTAAAACACTTGTTAACCCTATTCCCGGAGGGCTAGACGGTATGGTCGATTCCCGGCAGGGGGACGGATTCGGCCCCCCCTGAGATCTCGAGAACTGCCCGTCCGATTTCATCGAAACAAACGGCAATCGATTTGCCGTGACGTGAACTACATTTTTATATAGAGAAATTTTTTAAATTTTGAAATTTGTGGATACAGCGGGCAAAAATGTCAAAATGGGGGGTACTTTTGGACGTCTTATAACTCCGTTGTTTATCGACCGATTTCGATGAATCTGGCATGAATCGAGAGATTATAGTTAGGACTTTTACCATGGGTCCGCAAATCTGAAATTTTCAGAAAATTCATCAGCGTTCATAGGGGTTTCAAAAATAGAAGGATTAGTTTTCTAACAAATGAATGAACAAAAGAGGCAAACACCTTTTTTTAGCTTCTCCTAGTCATGTTATACTAAAGAAGTACAAATCGCACCACAATGTTTGTATAATGTTAGCGTAGGCGGTGCCAGGGACATGAAAAGGGGGAACTGTCATGGCCACACGTTTCTCAGATCAACTTGTGACCTTTGGCCTTAAATGACTTCCAGTGACCTTGGGTTCACCTGGAATGATCTCGTGTGCATTTCATGTTATCTGTAAACGTTTTCAATGATTTCAATTCACTCTATTTCAAAAATTTCATTTTATGGCTATTGCGATATAGGGTACGCGCACTGACATTGTAGGTCATAGCTCCGTGACCCGACCTGATATCAAGCTGAAACTTGGTACACAAGTAGAAAGCGCCCTTCTGCATAATATACATTCCGGTTTTGACATTTGAAAAAACGGCGCCGAAAATGTTGCGAAAAAAACAAATTTTGAATTTTGACCTTGACTTGACATCATAAAATGACCTCAGATAAACAAAATTGCATCTGAACATTGTCCAACTATTTAGCTATACATCCATGTAAAGTTTTAAGTTCCATCTTTAAAACTCTGTTTTTGGCAGACATTTTCATTTTACCCTCAACATGGCCAAAAATGGCAAGAGGTTCCTCCCAAAAACGTTACCTGGCTCCGCCCCTGAGCAAAATATAATTTTGAAATTTTGTGACGACATTTAGAAAGAGTAGCTAGGAAAAGTCAGCAGGGTACGTGAAGCTGCGTTAAAACGCCTTGAATTGGCAAGCAAAAAACCCGAGGGGGGCGGATTCATCCCACCCCCTGCCGGGAATAGGGTTAAGCTTTCGTCACTGCCCGGAAGGTCAAGATTTGTCACTTGAGATCATTAGAAGTTATTGACCTTTGATGCCATCCGTTGACCTTAACCCGCGCACGACCGTCTCGAACATGGGCGACTGGGGGTGGGCCGTTGGCCGCCCCCGCTCTAACTCACGAACGGTTGGTCGCACGATAAAAATGAGCATATCGTTGGAAAGCTTGTGGCGAGTAGAGCTCGAAACTGGCATCATGTTTAGTTTTAGATAATATGTAAGCAATTTACTCCCCATATATGTTTTCTCATAGCCGACTGCATGAGACCAAGAAATGGTCCTGAATCTCAAGGGCTGTGACTAATAACGCATAAATAAAGGCACCAGCGCACAAGCAAAGGTCTGCAGATGCCGATATACGTCTAATTTCCCACATTTGTGCAATATATACGCCGAAACGTTGAGTAGCAGCCGTATACAGTAAAAAATTGGCAGTAACTAATTTCAGCGTTCCTTTATTTTCGCGACAAAAGACGAGCTACGTACAGTTTATTGATGTTAGTCGTTTTTCTGATGGTTTTTCATGCTTAAATTTTGGAAAAGTTATTAGTTACCAATCTACACAATTGGCGGAGCTTTATTCGCGAGAGCCTGTTTATTTTCAAAATATGCTATTTTTGAAACTTTGAGGTTCCTGGTATCACTTACGTCTGTGCAAGCTAGTTCTGCTATTTTCTACCCATTCTGAGTAATTCATCGCCGATTTTCACGATGGTATATTTCGGCTCACTACAGTTGTTCGTCACCTGACCTCAGGTCAATGGCTGGAAGTCATTGATACTTTGCCCAATGACGGTAACTAGATGTGTGCTTCACTCCACACTAAAAATGTTATAAAATATTCTGTCAGTTTCCGAAAAAACGACATGTCTTAAAAATGGGCTTGACCTCAGGTCAATGACCCGGAAAAGTCCGAAACACCTGAGATAGCAGATTTGTTGCATCTATCACGTTCACTAATCCCTGAAAGTATTATTGAGATATCTTGTGTTGCGAAAAAGTTAAAGGGCTCTAAACATTTTTTGACATAGGTCCGTTTTACCTGACCTAGGTCAGGCACCTGACCTCACCCGAGGTCAAAATTTTGACACGAGATGTAAAATTAATGCGGCCAAAAATGCACGAAGCTTCGTGTCTCTGTGTTTGTTTGTTCTTTCGCAATCCCAAAAAAACCTCAGGAGGGGCAGTCAACTGCCCCTCTCTCAGTCGGGGACGGGTTAAATGGCCTTGAGTGTTAGGCAGGTTTGTTTTTATGCTACATTTAATTTCGTCGTCTATTTCTGGCCTACAATACATGAATTAATCATCATTCATAGGCGCACATATTTGGTTTTATGGAAATTTTCTTCGGTTTTCATTGATGCTGTTGATGATGTTGTCCAGTGTGACGGAGCGTGGCCGTAACTATTGGCTCACAGCACATCGGATACTTGGCAGCAACCTTGCGCACTTCAACCAGACATCTGCCGCAGAAGGCGTGTCCACAGCCAAGGGTGGTGGCCCTGTCCAGCATGTCAAGGCAGAGGGGACACTCCAGCTCCTTGTCTAGCCCGCTTGAGGACCGCCGCCGTCGACAAGTGCTTTGCCCTTTTCGTCACCAGCTGCACCTTCTCGCTTATTCTTGCCGGAACCTGATGCTGGAGCTCCAGCAGTCTGAGAAGAGGGGGCACGATGACAATGGGATGGCGTGAGGACGTACTCTTTGAGTGTAAAAATATTTCGCAAGACAAGAACCACACTTGCCCCATGGGTTGCTACGCCCATGCGTGTCTCCATCTGCCAGGTACAGGAGGGTACAGCAAAGATATTTAACCCGTCCCGGACTGAGGGGGACAGCTGACCGCCCCCCCAGGTCTTTCTGGGATTGCGAGAGAACCAACAAACACAGACTCACAAAACGTTGGGTGCCTTTTGCTTCATCGGTTTTTCATCTCGTGTCGACATTTTGACCTCAGGTCAGGTCAGGTGTCTGACCTAGGTCAGGTCAAACGGACCTATGTCAAAAAAAGGTTAGCGCCCCCTTACTTTTTTTGCAAAACAAGATATCACAACAATACTTTCAGGGATTTGTGATCGTGATAGATACAACAAATCTGCTATCTCAGATTTTTCGGAATTTTCCGGGTCATTGACCTAAGGTCAAGCCCATTTTTAACACATGTCGTTTTATTCGTAAACTGACGGAATATTTCATAACATTTTTAGTGTGGAGTGAAGCAGACATCTAGTTACCGTCACTGGGCAAAGTATCAATGACTTCCAGCCATTGGCTTGGGGTCAGGTCACGAATAACTGCGATGAGCGAAAATGTACCACCGTCAAAATCAGCGATGAATTACTCGGAATGGGTAGAAAATGGCAGAACTAGCTTGCACAGACGTAAGTGATACCAGGAACCTCAACAAATTTGAAAAAATAGCATATTTTGCAAATAAATAGGCTCTCGCGAATAAAGCTCCGCCAATTGTGTAGATTGATCACTAATGAGTTTGTTTTTAAATTTGAGCATGAGAAATCATCCCAGGATCCACTAGGATCATGAAACAGCACTTAAAATAACATATTTCGCGAAAATACAAACGCCAAAATTAGTTTCCATTAAATTCATGCCGTTTTCGCTCGGCGTTCCCGCCTGGCAGCCTTGCAAAAATCACCGTGTCTTTAACCCAACATTTCCGTGTACATATTAAAGAAATCAAAGAAATTAGATGTGCATCGGCATCTGCGAACTTTTTCTTGTCCGTTTGTGCCTTTATCAAGGCTTCATTACTCACAGCCCTTGAGATTCAGGCCTTTTTTCGGTGACATGCATTCGAGTATGAGAATGCATATATAGGGCGAAGATGGCTTACATATCATCCAAAACTAAAAATGAGACCGGTATCGTGTTCTACTCACACGATATTATTTGATGATACACGAGCTTTCCAGCTGTGTGCTTATTTTTACCATGCAACCAACCAAAGGGAGTCTCTGCCAAAAAGCGCTAAGGTGGCCTCCTGTGGGCTGAAAAGGGAGTTTATCGTCATTTGCAGAAATCTCCTGTAGAACGAGGGGGCCTCCTATTGTTTCAAGGGGCCCTGTATAGCATCAAGGGGCCTCCAATAGCATCAAGCAGCCTAATCTGATCCTGGTAGAGCAACCCGGGGCAATATTTCAGAATACTGCAAGCTCCTTCGAAGAGGCCAAAGCAGCCATCACTTCCTAGGGCGGGGAGGGGGGGGGGAGAGCGACCAGCCCCTTCGCACTCATCCCCTCCTTCGGTTACGTCGCATTTCATATGACAGGTTTTATATCAAACAATGTACTTTACGAAATGTTTTACAACTAGTTTTGGGGTAGCATTGTTCTGTTTGACCTGTTTTTGCTTTACCCATAAATCGCTGAAGGAACCAGTTTGACATCCCTCGGTGGTTTTTATAGTCACGCGGTTCAAAATCCGGAAACCCAGCCCAAATACCCGGTGTCATTAGGACTTTGGTGCACCAATGTTCTTCCTGCAGTCCTTTGATGAACTACCGCATTGTTCTTTGACGTAGCCTTCAGTATGGTTCCAAATTCAGTGCCGTATTACATACCATGAAATAGCTGCCCCAGTGTTTGTGAGCTGCTGTGCCAGGGCAGAACGATAACGCTGTTCCGTACAACGCCAGGAAATTTATCGTCGGCACGTGCAGCCGCTCGGTGTGCGTCTTTGGCCACGACCTGCACACCACACACAACAATGACGTGCTGAGTCGGCACAAGACCACCAGACTGAGCGACGACGCCATTCTGGAGCTGCTGCGACACAAGGAGAAACAGCAGCAGCTGGCCCGTCACAAGGTACGGAGTACGTCACTATAACTCCTGATGATCAGACTGACGATCTCTTTCATATTCCTTCCTCTTCGCTGTCCAGAGTCGGCCAAACACATTCAGATCAGATACTTTTTCTGTCGCAATCATCTTCAGGAGTCCAGGGCGCGCTGGGCATCACCACTGGGGTGTTTACCTGTAGACCCCTGGCCGCAGAATGCTACTGGTGTCAAGATAGTCCTCACAGAATGCCAGGTCCTGAACCCATAGACTGTGCCGCATTCCCAAAAGCTCAGCAGTACAGCAGTGATCAGGCGGTGTTTATCCTGTTTCCCCTTCCCCGCATGAATTCGGAGGGGTAGTTAAGTCGATAATAGGTATATTTCCAGGCTTCGGATGGCGACGTACGGCTATGAATGGCAACTGAATGCAAACGAAAACGGTTGAATGACAAGTGCCGACAATAGTGCCGATAAACGGTGAAGTCAAAGGAAAACATCCATACGGTATCTTTGGCGTTATACAGACGCCTGCGCGCTCCACCAGAAGCAGGGGCTCGCAAGCCTAACCCTTAAGCGACAGGTGTGCAGAATTGCGTCATGCATATTGGTATCGATGGCCGATTGACCTGCCATCTGTCGGCAGCCGTGTTGCCGACGTTATTTACCTTAGTCGGCAACTGATTGTGCGCGGGTGCAGGGGGGAACCCAGGATTTACTTGGGGGGAGGGCTCGGAGCCAAGTGTGAACTGAAATCATACAAAAACCGCCTGCAGGAAAGACGATGTGCAATGGTTCTCGCAAAAACTGCGGCACTAATGGCGGGCCCTGCCACCCTGGGCCCCATTGGCTGCACCTCTGCGGGGGTGTGAACGGGTGGCAAGCTAGTTTCGTAAGTTTTCCCTTGTCTCACGTCGTGTGTTCGTAACACCCCAAACTCTGTTTGACTCTGTTCTGTACTGCACCAGGGCTGTACACCTACTCCGCTCCCTACCAAACTCCCTGTCCCAGCCCGGGCCGCGGGTCAGGCCGCGGTGGCGTGACCCGTCTCCAGCCAATCAGAGACCGCCCGGTGCATAGGCGGCGACTGCTCAGCGCCACGACAAGCTAACAACACTAGAGTTGAGCCTTTGCCATTTGACGATCTCCCTCTGGATTTGCATTATCCTTATTTTCTGGACATTTAAGAGCGGGAAGCTCCGTGCACCATCCTTTTTTTCTGCACAGCGTGCGTCCTAAATGTGTGTCTAAAACATGTGCCTGCTTCTTCCTGCTATGCCCCTGGGATGCCTGAAGTGCCTGCTATGCCTGTGGTGTGTCTGACCGTGTCTATAACGCCTCTGGTGTGTCTGACCGTTTGCCATACATTTGCGGCGTTTAAATATCTTTGCTGTACCATTGATGTACCTGACAGTTGGAGACACGTATGGGCGTAGCATCTCATGGGGCATGTGGGGTTCTTGTCCTGCGGGCTGTTTTTACACTCAACGATTACGTCCTCACGCCATCCCGTTGTCACCGTGCTCCCTCTTCTCAGACTGCTAGAGCTCCAGCATCAGGTTCCGGCAAGAATAAGAGAGAGGGTTCAGCTGGTGACGAAAAGAGCAAAGCAGCTGGTGACGGCAGGCGGCCCACAAGCGGGCTAGACAAGGAGCTGAAGTGTCCCCTCTGCCTTGACATGCTGGACAGGGCCACCACTCTCGGCTGTGGACACACCTTCTGCGCCGGATGTCTGGCTGAAGCGCGGAAGGTTGCTGCCAAGTGCCCGATGTGCCGTGAGCCAATAGTTACGTCCGCTTCCTCCGTCACCCTGGACAACAGCTCCACTATGCTGACTGCCCAGGCGTATTCTCATCCACATCTGTTGCTGACAAATGGTCTGCCTTCCCTTCTTTGCATTCTTTTCAATGCTCGACCAGCACGCTACCCTCATCTACATGAAAATCCGCAACCCAACCCCACCAGGAATTTTCCAACAAACCTCGTTCATTCTGGCTTGTCGCTGCGAAGCCCTGCACGCGCGTGGCCACATTTCCACTCTCTATAAATACCTGAACAAACATGCCAGTTCCGCTTTTCGCCAGGATGCTTTAACTGACCTTGACCGAAAAATATCTCCAAGTGGCTCTGCTTGCCGCTCTGCTCAAAGCGTCGTCGGCGGAAAGAAATATGGCGTGTACAGTGTTCCTGGCGCATCGGCAGATACGGACTTTGTCGTCGTTGGCCCAGGGATGGCCGCCGAGGTCGCCGGCCTGGTCTGCCTTGAATTACCGTGCCGCCTCCCCCGCGTGGGATTTTGCGCTTTCCCCGTGTCACCAGTCTACTGCTGCCACATCCAAAGGGTGATTTTTGGCATGCCGCGTTCGTCTGCCAGGCATGAGGGAGTCGGCGTGGGTGCGGGCGTCGTTCGATACTGATTTCTGCTGCATTCCCCGAAGTCTTGAAGCATTCTGTCGTCACACCCATTCTGAAGTCTGGCCCCCTGTTCGATCCATCTTCTTACCGGCCCATTTCAGTCATACCCGCTATCGCTAAAATTGTCGAGAAAGTCGTCAGCTGTACCGATATCTGTCGATGGACTACGTTTTCTCAAGCACTCAGCACGGTTTTCGGCCCGGCCACTCTACCGAGACTACTCTCATTTCTATCACTGATCGCATCTTATCAACCGCCGACGGCGACAAAATTTGTCGGCTGTTCCTCTTGGACCTTAGCAAATGCTTGGACGTTGTTGATCACCCAAAAGTACTTTTAAAGACGGCTCAGTACGGCGTTGATGAGGCGACCTGCTGCAGCGCTTTGGTTGGTTCCACTTTTGGTCAAGAATAATTGAGTCCGTGCTCGCCGTACCCGGCCAGACGACCTTTTCGGTCTCCATCGACAGCTTACAGAGGCAGGCAAACGGGCGTTTTCTTACTACGCCTGGGCTGGTCTCAACGGAACTTGGTCTCAGACAGTTTCATCCTCACACGCTTTCTTTTTCTGTTCCTCAATTCAAAGCCAACGTTCATTCCCATCTCAGATTCTCTGTCGCCTAGCTAACCTTTGCATGGTGCAGTCTGCTGCCAAAGGTCGGGATTATTTGTGTGGGAAAAGTTTAGTGGACAGTCGGAGGCTTCTTGGCTGAGACTGCTTTCTCTCATGTTGATTAACACATGCCATCACGGGTGATATTTCGTATATGAGTATTGTTTTTTCGTCTTCCTTTCCTAGTAGGTAATGCCACGACTTGTATAATTCTCTTTGGTTTAGAACTTTGATTTCCCTGGGAGTTAACGTAAGGTGATCTGCGTCGCGATGAATTGGGGGGGGGCACTCCTGGCCATCTGGTTATAGGTGGGGATGGAAAAAAGGCGTGATGTGTGATTGTGTGCGTGTTTTACCTGTGTAAATTTCAATGTCTGAGTCAACAGCGTAGTGGCCAAGACATGTGTTTTATAGCACTGAACGCTCCAACGATGCGCAGTGCAATACAATATAATACGAGTACACTAAAAAGTCACTTTTATACGTTTTATGCTGCAGACAAACTTGAAAAATGACGGAACGACTTTTGAAACCAGAAATAAGGGACCAGCAATATCAGATGAATTCGCTACACATTTACGCCCATCACACACATCGCATGACGTTGTTTTCAATTTCACATCGGACTCGCGATACAAACATATTTTCAGTATGTACCGAATGTATTTTTCTCAGCGGTCTCTCGCTAACTGTATCTAGATCTTTCTTTCATTTGTCATTTTGTCATTGGTTTTTCCTAACTGTAAAGCAATATCACATTTACTCAGCACTGTTTGGCGAATTTTGGTGTTTACCCTCATCCCAGGGTAGAAGGAGACACGTTTCAAAGTGCTAATGAGCGTTCGTGTCATTAACGCATGAGGAGTCAGCGAACAAAGTGATCAGAATACCCATTGCCCATTTCGTGCATAATGCAAACTAATAGATATCTGCCAACTTCACATAACCACTACATATTACATAGAAGTGCCATCGCACTTGGAGCGTACCCTAAATATTTCATAAACATGGACCCTTTTCTATCCAGCTCATGACCATATACAACTAACCTCCAACGCCACGTGGAGGTCATTTGCAGTATATCTTCTTTTCATCCCCTACCCAAAACACTGTCCTCTTCGCTGCAGCATACTGCCTGAGCCTTTCAGCGATTGCCAACGATGCTGCTGATGACGTTGTCCAGGGTGACGGAGCGAGTGGCCGTAACTATTGGCTTGCGACACAACGGACACTTTTTAGCAACCTTGCACACTTCAACCAGACATCCGGCGCAGAAGGTGTGCCCGCAGCCGAGGGTGGTGGCCTTGTCCAGCATGTCAAGGCAGAGGGGACACTGTAGCTCTTCGTCTAGCTTGCTTGTAGGTATCCCGTCGTTGTCAGCCTTCTTGATGCCAGCCCTGTTGTCTCTAGCTACTTGGCTGTTACCATCGCCAGCTGTGCTGTTACGTTGATTCTGACCCGAGTTCGTTCCTGATGTTCCGACACCCTGAGGACATGGGGTAAGTTTTGACGGCCAGGTCCTCGCACAGAATGGTGCACTGGAGAAAGAGTGCAGACCGTCAGGTACACTAGTGACACAGTACAGACTGTCACTTGCACTTGTGTACGAGGTCAGGTACGCTGGTGGATCCACGCGTTTCTTACTTTGGACTTCTTGGATCCACTAGTTTCTCACATGACACTGCGTGCTTGGCAGTAGTGTGGTAACCTCTCTGGAGCTGAGGGAGAGGGGGGCAAAGGTGATTTTATCTTGTTTCTTTCCATGCACCGCCATAGAATTAACGTTAAGTGTTATCCAAAGTTGGGAGACAGCTGCCCCTGCCCCCCGGCTCCTACTCTCCTGATGCTTGCTGCCTGAGGTTCCTGAGATGGCACTGTATGCTTGGTGTCACGCGTTTCGCACCTGGGACTGTTTGGAACCATGAGCCTGTTACCGGGGACTGTTTGGAACCATGAGCCTGTTACCGGGGACTGTTTGGAGCCGTGAGCCTGGTACCCGAGTCTGTTTGGAGCCGTGAACCTGTTACCGGGGACTGTTTGGAACCATGAGCCTGTTACCGGGGACTGTTTGGAGCCGTGAGCTTGTTACCGGGACTGTTTCGAGCCGTGAGCTTGTTACCCGGACTGTTTGGAGCCGTGTGTTTCTTACCCCAGACCGTTCGGAGAGCGGTCCATTGGCGCGCCCCGGCGGCACGTTCGAAGGCGCCGCGAAGTTGGATGGCTGGCTTTGAGAGGGATCGCCTTCAGGAGGCCGCTGATTGGGTGGCCTGAAAGACGCGGAATGGAGGCATAACTGGCAATACTGCAGCTAAAAATTACGATGTTAGCTTGACTGATGCACCATACGAAACATGTCCACGTGTCACGTGGTGCGTATTCTGGGTCCGAAGAAGCTTATAAACACTTCGAGGCAACCTTGAGCGTTGGTTTCCATGCTTTCCTGGTGATCGAAAAATCCCTGGCTCGAGTGGAAGCAACTTTCCGCCGTTGCCCATAACTCCAGCGTGAGTCTGCTACCCGAAATGACTCTGGCAGTCGAGAGCACTGACGTAAATCAAATCCGATGGCCAATGAGCCACACCGAGAGCGCTGAAATGGCGCGCCTCGGTAAACATCCGATCTCAGTGGTGGCTAAAAACGATTTTTTGCACGCATCGTTGAGTCGGAAACGTCAGTTATCTGGAGGTTTTGCAGCCTTTTGTCGAAGTTCTGGCACGTGAGGTTCATCTCGCTAGCACTCATCTGGAGGCTGCGAGCCTAAAGTTTCTCCTGAACATGCCGGATGAATGTCTCGGTGTTGCTTTATGGACACAGTAGGCTGCAAATGCCTGGGTTAGAGAGAACGAAACGCTGCATGAACAGGTCTGGCCCACGTGCGATCCTTGAGCTACTCCATGGAACAGGTTTCCGGTCAAACAACTATTCTTAACCACCCAGCTCCGGCCGCTTATTTGCAAGCTATTCCGATGCGATCCGTGCAGTTCGACTTAGCCCAAAAGGAGACTATGACCGACGCCATGGACGGCTCTGCTAAGGTCGTTGATTGTAATGTACCGGGCATGACCGGCGCCAGCACCTCTCGCCGGCCATTTGACGGCGTCAGGCGGTGCGTCTAATTAAGGACGGTTGTGGAGAGTGACAAGTGTTTTTCGACTATAGCCAGGAACCCTTCGGTCGCCAGTCAGGTACCAGAACCATGGCTCTAAGTGGTGTTCTAAGGACAAGTTGGCTAGGAGCACCGGGGTGGATGCAGGCGACCTCGTCATAAACGTAGGCAGGGGTGGGACAGATGGGTGACCTAATCTCCTTATGGTAAAAGTTTTCAAGAAACCGACCGTAGCCACAAATGATTCCTTTAGAAGGCAATAATCCAAAATTTTCTACCTTTAGATTTCGGAACTTTAGAGCTCAAAATATTTGACAATTTTGGTTCAGAACATGGCGAAAAAGATAATCCTATACTTCTACCCTCATTAACTTCAACAAATAAGGATATTGACGTCTCCAGTGTTCTACTGTATTTCGTAAACTTACCAACGAAAAGCTCATTTGTGCCGTCCTTGATGGTGGCAGGCGCCCCGCCATTTGGCCCCTAATTGAGCTAGATTCACGATTCAAAAGGCAGTCGATAGGTGTGTGCTGCCTAAAAAGTCTAATAGTACCCCATTTGACTCCGTCAGGTTAACCAGTGCTCTTCTAGGTCAGGTCAGACTATATGCTTGGCAACTATAACTCGTTTTTCCGAAGTTAAAAATGACACATTTGGAACCTCATAAATTTAAAATCGCCTATTTTATCATACTCAGTTTCAAAAAACTTATACCGAAACGCTCTAAGGCAAAAAATCAACCTAGGTCATTGACCTCGATTGACACTGCAAATGTTATCGATCTATCTAAAGTGACCTGTTTGCATAAAAACAACCATTCTGAACCGGATTCATTGCCGTCATTTGCCGTTTATGCATTCCTATTACCCCAAAACAAGAAAAACTCCCATTTGACGCAAGAATCCTTCTGGAATCCTTCAGTAATGACGCCATAGCCCGGCGACCTGAGATGACCAGGGGCCACTGTTTCTTCGAAACATGCGCAATCAAGGTATCGTCAACTGTGCCCAATTTTACGGCTCTGTCGTGCGCCATAGTGCCGTGGTCTGAGAAACACGACAGGGGCATTCACCCCCTCGTCCGGCGAGGGCTGAAAACGTGGTTAATGCCTGGCATGTAGAACATCCAGCCCCTCTCTTGCGGAGTGAGTTAGTGTCACCTGCTCCCAAATAAAAACAATTATGTGCCTATGCACGTGTCTAAATTTGTTTTAATGCGAAATATTATCACCTGACCGAAAACCCTCTCTGATGGCGCCCCTGATGCCGTAAGCCATTTCAAAAAACAACCAAAACGTGGAAAATGATGGTGAGGAAAAGTAAACAAGTCTCATGTCATTATCTAAAACGGTTTGGAATGGGCCGGCAAAAACCCCCGGAGGGGGAGGGGAATTCGCCCGTTCACCGGAATACGGCATAG
The DNA here is from genome assembly GCA_030062745.1 of Capitulum mitella. Lineage (NCBI taxonomy): Eukaryota > Metazoa > Arthropoda > Thecostraca > Pollicipedomorpha > Pollicipedidae > Capitulum > Capitulum mitella. Next base: position 3,555,075 of record CP099851.1, on the reverse strand, counting down.
CACATGTACTGGTCGAAGTAATGGAAGTACCGACCGCAGACCAGCAGTGTGATTCAAGCACCTGAATCGACCGAAAATAGTACAGTGTCGGTCACTGGAAAATGTTGCAATGATGCGGGAAATGTCGGTGCATTTCACGTTTTCAGCACGCTGCAGACCATGACCGACCAAAAAATAAAAGACGAATAGAATGATGTCAGTCCGTACATTTTACTCAGTTGCTGAATGATCAGGTGTTGGAATATAGGTCAATATAATTGTTTCATATTGCAAAAAAATATTTCCGCATGCCCTGATTTGCCTTCGCCAACTGGATCAGCTATTGCCTTGTCAGAATCCGATGATTGTGGTTCGCCTTTGCTTGGCTTTATTGAACACGGTTGATGCAGACATTTAGGTAAAAGACTGATCACACTCAGGAGGGCACATCAAGGTGCGCCGAAACATTCAGACTTTTATAATATCAATGTCGATTGATGATTGATATTGGGTTTAGAGGCGTGCCTCAACCTTTTTGGTCATTATGCGACACCTGTATAGTCTGTGTGAGCTACGTTACATTAGAGTGTATGTGGCGATTTTAAAGATGGCGTAAGTGTTTCATTTAACGTTATAGGGTGAAAGAGTGGTGGATACTAGTGCTTTTTTACGTTAGGTTGTATGTGTGAGCAAAATTTAGATGTCGCTTGCAATATCGGCATGGTGTGGGGCCTCCGTGAAACGGGGGCAGGACGCGCAGGGGGAAGGGAGCCGTCGCCTTTACTAGAGTTAGTTACGTTGCTTTTAACCCTCCTGAAAAGCAAAAAAAAAAAAATAGGTTATACTTTACGTTTGATTTTGCCAAGGAACCGGCACTACTCCTCACGAAAAGCACCGAGGGGTCTTTATCGTGCAGGCTAGGAGACTGCCCATACCGACTCTCACGCTGGCTAAACGTTCACCCTATCACGCCGGGTGTTGCAGAAGAAAGGAGGAAGTAAGAAGGATTTGCAGTGTTGTGCAGTGTAGTGTAGCGGTGCTGCCTGTTGGTGGCTTGAGCGGGTAGGTCGCGCGGTCCCCACGGCTGTCTCTGTGCGCGCGGGCGGGGCACGGGACAGATTGACCAATAAATAAAATGCGCGATCCTGGCCAAGTTCCCGTGAGACAGGTCACCGATACCGGTAGTGTGTGGTACTGTTTGCCGTTGTCGGGCAGATGTTGTGTTAGAGTTCTCCTGCTACGTGTGTGTCATTTAGATATTTGAATAGTAATTGCAGTAGGTCTGGGTGCTGGTTACCCAGTAGGGTGCTCAGGGTGAGCTGAATTTTCTTTTGTTGGCAGAAGGCTTTAATGGGTCGTCTTTGTGTTTGAAAATCCCCACGTTCCATCAGGAGGTGACTTACGTTGAGTGGTGTGCTGCAGCTGGGGTATTGTGGCACTTTGTGAGAGCCGTCCTCTATGACTGGTTGTGTGTATTTCGTGCGACCCACTAGGTCTGGAGAGAACGACTTCTTGACGCCGGCATTTTTGATTTGAAGTATGTCAGGCGCCAAGTGTGGGTTTGATACCGTACAGGTGTGCGTGGTGGTTTTGTGTCCAGATCTTCTGTTGGTTTTGCTGGATGTGTTGTTGCAGGGCTGTCTTGCAGTCGTCTAGTGAGAATGTTATCTCAAAGCATGTGTCGAATGCTAGTGATTGTTTCGCAGTCTGGTCTACTCGCTCGTTACCTTTGATGTTTGCGTGTGCCGGTATCCCAAGGAAAGGAATGTTCGTTACGTTAGGGGACACTTGCTGTTGTATGCAGTCAATGGTGTAGTGTGATGGATCGGCCGTATTGCTGATGGCTTGTAGGACCGATTTTGAGTCGGAGCAGACAACTACGTTAACCATGTTGCGTCTGACTGTCATGCGAATGGCTATCAGGATGGCCATGGTCTATGCAGTGAAGACTGATGTTTGGTCCGTGAGGCGGTTGCCGAGCTCGAAGTCAGGCAATGAGAGTCCAAATACGACTTCGTCGTCGATTTTGGACCCGTTTGTGTATATGAATGATTTGTGGTTGTTGACAGTGGTATATTCGCGGACTTTGGCGAGTATCTCTGTTTGAGTTACGTCTGCTTTTCGTTCTGTGAGGAGGTATTCTACAGTGGGTGGCTTGTGACTCCAGAATGGCCTGAGGGGCGGTCCGGGTGCAGTGGGCGGTACGCAAACTGAAGGTCTGGCAGAGCCGTGCTTCTTTCAACGCAAAAAGGTGGGCGTTTGCGTGCTGCTCCTGCTCCGACTCAAAATCAGTACTACAAGCAATCAGCAATACGGCCGATCCATCACACTACACCATTGACTGCATACAACAGCAAGTGTCCCCTAACGTAAACTGTGAATGCTGTGATTTTGTATGATTTCGAGTTTTTAAGCTGGACATGGAGAAATGCTGTTGAAAATGAAGCTGCTGTATTCCAGAATGGGTCGAATGATGGCCTTGTAGAGTCTGAGAAGTGTTTGTCTGTCTCCGCCCCAGCTGAGAGGCAGCGGAGGATGTTGATGCGTTTTGGGCATCGTTTCGTGATGTCTTTGATGTGATGCTGGAATGTCAGTTTCTCGTCTAGGTGGATGTCAAGAAATCTGAAACTTTTTACCTGCTCTATGGCTTTGCCATGGATGTGCAGGTTGAGGTTGTGTGGTCCGGTAGCGCGAGAGTATGCAACTACTGCGGATATTTCGGCGGACATGGTGAAGCCCCATTTCTTACACCACTTTGCAATGTGGTCTAGTCCAGATTGTACGGTGTTTTCGGTTTTTAGGAAGCAGTGGTTAGTGGCCCAAATGGCCACGTCGTCCGCAAAAAGTCAATAGTGTAGTGCTCTGCAGTGAAAATCGTCGAACATGTCGTTGATCATGATAAGAAAGAGTGTTGGTGAAATGACGCTTCCTTGTGGAAGGCCCTGGTGTTGCGCTCCATTGCTGGAGGTGGTGTTGCCGCATCTGACTTTTACTGTTCTATCCCGAAGGAAGTTCAGTAGAAAGTGTGCTAGGTGTCCGCGTAGACCTAGCTTGTAGAGTTTGTGTGCAAGTGCGGACTTGTGGAAATATCATTGTCGTGATGTCCAATTATATACCGAGAACGTTATCAACGAATGAACTGGTTTCTATAACAAATTGTGTTAATCCGGCAGCAACAACTATTACTTTACATTCCTGACAATTGTCACGTTTCGCTCTTCGTAACCAAGAATGCGAAACTGCACAGGTTTCGCTATACGGCAAAATTTCGATCGTCTTGGTACGTTTGTTGGTGAGGCGAGTCTAGGTCTTCTTGCGCGAGGCCACGTTTTCCGCTAATGCTGGCGACACGTTGCCCCAGGCTACAGCGCCGTGGAATGCCCTGTTACGACTGCCGTCTTTCGGAAACAACCACATCCCGCAGCACATCACTCAACGGCCCACGTCGACTCTAAACATTTCCAAAGAAAAATTGTGTCCAACGCCACCGAAACGTGCGCTATGCCCAAAGAGCGCAGGTCACGCAATGTGATGCAAAGTAAAAAAAAAGTCGAAAGACAAGAAACAAAAAACAAAACACACACAAACACGATTCCATAAGTAGCGGGAATTGTGTCACAGACCTTATGAGATCACGTCACCAGCCGCCCGGCTTCGAAGAGCACGCAATCGGTGTCCGTCGCTAAACGAGACTTACCCGTTTATCTGCTCGAAGCACGAGTCACACACGAGCACCCTGTGCTCGATGCCGAACGCGGGAATTTTGGACATCTTAGCCGGCAACGTGTCGCTGACGACTTGTCCACAGGCTCGGCACTGGACCTGAAACGCAAAGTGGCCCATAGGCGTAACCCGGATTCTGCCAGGAAATGGGTCAGGACAAACCTACCTCTCCCTCTCAAAAATGACGACTCATCGCGTTTCGGAAAACTTTTTTCGAGCTACGGCTTATTTACATTTTAAAGCGTAAACAAACGTTACGTTTTCAATCGAGGGGACTTTTCAAATTTTGGCCCCCGGGCAAAACTCCACTGGAAACACCCACGGAGTGACCGAAGAAGAACGACTACTTCCGCTGCCATCCGGCCCCACTGGCAATTATCGCCCGTGAATGGGACCCTCATAATAGCAAACACATCCTGACTGGATCGATACGATAGACCCGGACTGCCACAGCAGACCCAGTCCGTCCCGTTACAGCAGACCCTGATTATGCTCCCGTCCCTGGCTGTGCCGCAATAGATCCTGACGGTAACGCAGCACATGCTCACGGCACAGCAACAATACGCCACACCGCTTGTGTCTAGGTTTTCGACTGCATGATAGCTTGTGCAGGATGCAATCCTCCTCCCTTAGTTCCTCTTCAGTCTTAGTGGGGTCGGCTGCTGCCAAAGCAGAAAGGCTTTTCCACCGGTGCCAGGCAACCGGACATATCAACACCATCTTTTCCCGTAACTTAAAGGGAACTGATGACGTCTGACTAAGCATGGGCGACATTAGTGGAAAAGGACGATTGTTGACGTACATGCCTAGAAATGCCTATTGCTGATGTACCAAAAAATAAAGTATCAAGCTGTTCTGAACGGTCGAAGACGAACGGGACAGATAAAGGCCAGTTCACACCGGGAGCGGAGCGTGCGAGAGGATCGTAAACGGAACAGAACGGAGAAAATGAATCCTCACAGGATCCATAGCAGCCCGGCATCGCCGTAAAATCTGGTAAGAGCGCAGCAGTACCTTTAACATTTTTTGCAGCTGCGGCGCGGCGCGTGAAACGAACGCTCGCTTCCATCTGTTCCCGGCTGAGACTGGAGTTATACTGGCGACTGGGTGTGGTTTTGTTTGCCTTTGGGGAAGTACGTATCTTGCAGCATTCCGAACTAGTTTTCAGCAGTTGTCTGCATGCGCGGCGAGGACGTTTGTCCTGGGCACTGATTATGAGAACCAGCACATTGTAGTGACCGCATATAATAGCTATGAAATATAACCATTTCCTGCTGATTTAATTTAGACTGAGGTGTACAGTTCATGAAAATATTTAAGGAGTCCTAGGCCAGGACACATCTAAATTCAATATTATTGACAAATCCAGTCACTTTAAGGACCGCGCGATGTGTCTCCTCGTGCAGAAAAAGGTCTGAGAGCGAAAACATTGATCCCGGAATAGCCGGGTGAAAAAAGATCTTGTGGTCCAACGAACTGCAAATGCAAAACACAAAATATAAAGATCTACGGAATCTGTCAACGCAGGCTTCCTGATTCGGTGCCACCAGCTGCAAAGTTTTATGAAAGCATTATAGCGGGGTCGGACTGGACCGGCAGCTATAGGAACGGTTGAATAGAACCGATCCGATATGCAAGTGGCACCGTCAATAATCTTTTGAAATCTACAGTCATGCACAAAGCCTGATTTTGACTGTACCACAACGGTGCGCTTATCAATGGCCACTGAATGTGGTGCAGCAGCAGACGCTGTATCACATCGTTCTCTGACTGTTTTGCCCCTGATTGTGCCACAACAAACAGACCCCGACTGTGCTGCAACAGACCCTGACTGTACCGCAATGTAGCCGCACTGCACCATCATTACAAGCCCTAGCTGTTTTACCATAAACCGTGACTAGCGCAGTTGCCCTCCACTGTACCACATCAATAGACTCTAGCTGTATTGCAACATGCCATGACTATATCACGTTAGAACCCTACTATACCATAACAAAGAACCCTCACTGTGCCGCAATAGACTCTGGCCGTACCGCAATACGTCCTCACTGCAACATAACAACAGACGCACTGTCGTGGCGAGGTCCGACAAAAAGAGAGCTCGTGCCAGCTGCTCGTCGTCGTCCTTCAGCAGTTCCTCTTCAGACCTCCTCTGGGGCGGCGCCTGCCAACGTAGAAAAGCCATTCCACTGGTGGCAGTGTGCAAGACGTGTATCATCACCAGCTGAGATAGAATTGCCCAGAGGCACAGCAGTAGTGAGCAAACATCTGTCAGGTCGCCAAGCACGAAAAAAGAAAGGGAGGGGGCGAACGAAAGCAGAGTGCCCCTTTGAAGCGTGCGAAAAAAAATAAAAGAACACAATATATCAAAGGAAGTAACAGGATACAGAATGCAAGTGGCTCCAAATTCCCAAAAGACTTCTCGTCTACCCATCTTTTCGGGAGATTTCTGGACCCAGTACAGGTGGGTTACAAGCCAAAAAACGACGAGTTCAAAGGTCATTACGTGTGACCAATGACCCGGGGTCTAACCTCTTTATGGACCCTTAATCACCAAAAGAATTCGGGACGAGTACGTTCCATATTAGACGGAGTTTCAAGTTGCGTCGTGCATCTTTTATTTGCGGCCCTCACATACGATTTATGCCATGCACGCCGTCAGCTGACCGCCGAACGTAATGCTTTCCTGCCATTGGTGGCTCGCGCGGTTACCAGATGCGCGGCCCGGAAGTTCATCCATATTTTTAGATGAAAGCTATCACACCCCTCCAGAATGTCTTCATTTTCAGCAAAGGATGAGAAAGTAGTAATATTTCGTAGACATTTTCAGCACTGATGAAGGTCGTCTTGCATGTTTTCTAGTTTACACACAACAGCATGCGACCCAAACAACCAGCTGGCTACCAAACTGTCAATTTCCACGTCAATGTGCGAGAGGGAGACGGTTTGTGAGCCGGTGCTGCGTGAAAATTTACCAAACTTCGGCGACGTCACGTAAACGATTTCTATTAACTGAAAACCGTTTATGACGTTCCTCATACCGTGGTTTCCTGTGGTTGTCCGCCAGTGATCGAAAAAACCGCGAACCAAATCCTTTGCTTCCGACTGAAATAATGGCAACTCCTATGTCTTAATCCGTCTTCTAACTGAAATCGAAACACACTGCAATATGAAAGGCAACGCGAACGTCAAGCATGCAACTGAGAAATCCCAGTCCATTTTGTTGGCATGAAAGCAAAACGCACAGGCATGACTGAGCTTTAAAACGGTATCAGGCGCCTTCATTACGAACTCTTTATCAATACAGCAGTAGTCCGGTGGTGCTGACCCTATCTCCCTCATCATCTAAGCTAGACAGATTGAGGCTGATACGGATATCCACTACCAATGCACACAAATGGAACAAAAAGAAGCATTATGGGCTGCACGATTAGACGACCCTACTACGTTGCTATTTGCATCATTACCTTTTCTTTGGGCATATCGCAGTACAACATAAAGATATTTATTGCTCTGTTTCAGGATTTGGTACCCGAAGAACTGCACGCTTAAACGTCACACGCGTCCGTGATATTCTGTGTATCATTTTGGTACAGGCACTGACTATACTACAACAACAGACACTGCCTTGACCGCGAGCATGGTGTAATTTCTTCAGGGACTGCGGGGACATGTCCCCAGCATTTTTCCAGAAGTGGTGTTTTCCCCCTAATTTTATGGTATGAAATAGATATTTCCCATTGGCGACGCAATACGTTAAACTTTCAAATGTGACAAATAGCCTTAGTTTGTCACGCAGTGCCGGAAAAATGATTATCATCCCCGTCCTTCCTATTCTTGGCGTGTTGCAATCAGCTTGTTCACCCCCCCCCCCCTGATTTCTGAACCATGACTACACTAATGACCTAGGCAAAAGACTCTGACTGTACCACAACGACAAGTCCTGACTGCATCACAACAATAGACCTTGACCGTATCTAACAGTACTTCCCGCCTGTATAATAGACCCTGGCTGTACCATCAGCATGGTGCACGAGCCAGAAACTCAGCACCAGCAAACCGTACCTCATTTCCAGCGGCTCCTGCTTATGCGATGGCCAGCGCCAGAAGATGACGCGGCCAGTGTCAGAGAAGAGTACACCACAGTTTCACCAATCACCATCGGTGGGCTTCGTTCTTGGCATAAGGGGGAGGGAAGGGGTGCAAAATTCAATAATCCCCAATTTTCTAACGTAACTTTTGTAACAACAATGAAGGAGAACTGAAATTCCATTTTTCTTCTGCTGCATCCATCTGGCATGAAAAGTCGGATCTGCTTGGGATCTCAGACAGTTTGGGCGAATTTTATATTGCCTGACCTGAAAAGACACGACAATGAATGACAAAAATTTATGTTTCCTCGTCGCTCAAGACGCTTTTCTTGACCGTATGACACCGATGTTACTTTCTTCAGCTGAAGTCAGTCGAGTAGCACTCAGAACCTGAAGTCTGACCCCACGTAACCTGGCGTAATTGTGCATAGCACTAGTTGGCTATTCTTGCGATCCATTTACCACGTGTAACAAAACATGATTGGTCGCAATCTAAAAGCAACTGCCGACGTGTCTTGGTTTACGTAAAATATTCGTTTTTTCGTAAGGAACAGGTTTGATATTCCCAGTGTTTGTAGAGACAAGTTTACTGGTAGGTTCCGATTTACGCCAATTCCCTGGCCTGTGGGTGTGCTATTTAGGCCCGATCTCCAAGCCACTGACTCGCAAATAATCAAAAGATAATTTATTTTCAAAGATAAATCAACTCATCACGAATGAATACGACGTCATATTCAACCCTAGGCAATAATAGTACTGTAAACCACGGTTACATCACATGAACAGGCCCTACATCTGCTGCCCAGCTGGTTGCTGGCCAGATCGAGGAGCTGCTCCTCCTCACTCCTCAGCTCTCCTGAAGGCGGCTCCTGACGACGCCAAGCGGCGCGACCAGGGCGTGTCAGACGAGAGCGAGCGGTGACGATGGCCGATGAACTTTTGGGGGTTGTCACCTTCCTGGCCACTCTGAGCGGCTTCGAACAGTTATGCTTGTTTTGCCAGAGGCAGTTCAGGCCACGTCGACTTTCATACTTGGGACTGTTTGGGCTTGCGAGTTTCCTACCGAAACCGTCTGCCTCGGTTACTTTCCAGAACGCAGGCAGGTCACTCGCGAACGAGTGACCTGTATTTGACGGTTGAGCAGCCACTGCTGCGGGCTACGTGACTACGTTTCCCACCTGGAACGGTTTGGACTATGAGTTTCTCACATGGGAATGCTGGGACTCATAGGTTTCTCATCTGGAAATATTTGGACCCATGAGTTTTTGACATGGAACCGTTGGACCCACGAGTTTTCCCACTCTGGACTGTTGAAACCCTTGAATTTCTCACCTGGGACTGTTCAGATCAATGATTTTCTCACCTGGCACTCTCTGGAGAGGGGGCTGTTGAGGTACTCCGGCGGCAGATCCCCGTCGGCCGCAGGGGCTGAAGGCTCGTTTTCGGAGGGCTCGTTTTGGGAGGGCTCGGTTTCGGAAAGCTCGTTTCCATTAGGCGGGGCATCGGAAGGCCTGAAATACTCACATGTCGGCGTAACCAGCCACATTTCATTTCATCGCTACGGTACAGACTTCATCTATGGTCAGCACCAATAGACGTGGTGTCTCCACCCAAGAAGGCCTATCGACCTGGATTCCCTTCTCGCATGGAACGACATCAGCAGGCCTTACGAGCACGCCTCCATTTTCCGAAACCGGAAAAGCGATCTCTACTGGACACGTGCTTGTAGTGACGCAATATCTGTGTCTTCCGTTTTATCAGGAAAGGGCGCCATTTTACGCCAGGCACACATACAATGGCTCCATTTGACAAGAAACAAGATGACGCGCATGATCCACGAGCAGCAAGAGCGCAGAACATACGCAGAGAGCGGACCACAGTTCCAAACGCCGGCGGTCTGACTTTCTGGAGTCATCGCGTCGGCGGGCAGTGAAACAATCAGCGCTTACCTGTCGATTTTGTCGACCTGGCACGGGAAGCACATGCGCACTTTTTCCCCCTCGCCTGTCGCAGAACTCATGGACGCCTTGGTCGAGCACTTGCTGCAGAAGCACCGGTGGCAGAGTCGGCATGTGTGCTGGAACACAGTGTCCGTCGGACGGATGTCACGCTGCCAGTCAGGGGCGAGGACAGAGTGTCGGTCGGACGGGTGTCACGGTGTCAGTCAGAGGCGAGGACAGACAGAGTGTTGGTGAGATGAACACATTCTCATATGTCGTACTCAGTAGGAGCGGAATTCCGCTAAAATACGACGTTTCTTTTGCATTTTCGAATTTCACTTACCCAGGGCGACCTTGACCTACAAATTGGCTTTACATTACGTCAAGCGATGTTCGTCAAAATAATGTTGACGTCTGGATTAAGTTCAAGCATTCTTCCCAGTGTAAATGTCAGTTATCCCGCATAGAAGCTAAAATGGCTTTTGACATCAATGTTTGATACACACATTTAACCGAGCTTGACATCTGCTGACCTGACCCTTCCCACAGACTAAAGCAGGTCAATGACACCAACATTCCTCAAAGAAACATGTAACAGAACATTGCAGTGCCCAATGTCCAACAAATAAAATGTGTTGGTAACTTTGGTTAAAAGCACGACTGACGTTGCCTTCAGAGAGGGCCATAGGTCACTCTGAAAATTTGACTGGAGGTCTATTCCCGGCAGGGGGGGCGGAATCCGCCCCCCTCGAGTTTTTTGCTTGCCAATTCCAGGCTTTTTACGCAGCTTCACGAAACTCGGTGACATTTCCTAGCTTTTCTTTCTACGTGCTGTGACAAAATTTCAAAATTCTATTTTGCTCAGGGGCGGAGCCAGGCAACGTTTTTGCGAGTCACCTCATGCCATTTTTGGCCATGTTAAGAGTAAAAGGAAAATGTCTGCCAAAAACAGAGTTTTAAAGCTAGAACTTAAAACTTTATATGGATGTATAGCTAAATAGCTAGGCAATGTGCAGATATAATTTTGTTTATCTGAGGTCATTTTACAAGGTCAGGTCAAGGTCAAAAGTCAAAATTGGTTTTTTTGTTATAATTTCGGCGCCATTTTTTTAAATGCAAAACCCAGAATATATATGACGTACGAGGATGCCCTCTACTTGCGTATTAAGTTTCAGCTTGATATCGGGTCGGGTCACGGAGATATGACCTAAAATGTCAGTGCGCGTACCCTATATCGCAATAGCCAAAAAATGAAATTTTTGAAATAGAGTGAATTCAAATGACTGAAAACGTTTACAGATAATATTAAATGTACACGAGATCATTCCAAGTCACCCCAAGGTCACTGGAGGTCATTTAAGGTCAAAGGTCACAAGTTGATCTGAGAAACGTTTGACCGTGACAGTTCCCCCTTTTTCATATCCCTGGCACCGCGTATGCTAACATTATACAAACATTGTAATGCGATTTGTACTTCTTTAGTATAACATGACTAACAGAAGCCAAAAAAGAGTGTTTGCCTCTTTTGTTCATTCAGTTGTTAGAAAACTAATCCTCCTATTTTTGAACCCCTGTGAACGCCCATGAATTTTCTCAAAATTTCGAATTTGCGGACCCATGGTAAAAGCCCTATTCATAATCTCTCGATTGATGCCAGTTTGATCGAAATCGGTCGATAAACAACGGAGTTATAAGAAGTCGAAAGGTACCCCCCATTTTGACCTTTCTGCCCCCCTGTATCCACAAATTTCGAAATTTTGGAAGTTTCGTTTTATAAAAATGTAGATCATGCCACGGTGAACCGATTGCCGTTTGTTGCGATGAAATCGGACGAGCAGTTCTCGAGATCTCAGGGGGGCCGAATACGCCCCCCTGCCGGGAATCGGCCATACCGTCTAGCCCTCCGGGAATAGGGTTAAGGAAAACTCCAGGGGATCCAAAAACAACTCCTCCCGGCGGTCGAGGGTGAAGGGTGCATGACGTAATCCCACCGACTAGTAACCCGCCGCAATGTTTCATGCTGTAATCCGACCAAATGCACCATTTTCAAATATTGCTCGAGGATGACCACACAGATTTCATTTTGGTAAATCTCACTTACCGGTATTTAGTCCGTCACGCGAATTAAGTTTTCAGAGGACTTGACTGCAATCGGTTGCACAAACATGGAGAACAGTAAAATGGTGGATATTCTTCGTCTGACCACGTTTTCATCGATGTCAAACAAATGGATTGACTTCATTAAGGTCAGATATATTCTGAGAGCTGCAAAATCACGTTACAGACTACCTGATCAAGTTTTTATTGCAATCAGTTGATTGGATCAGGAGATGGACAGGACCACAACATTCCCACCATTACTATACATATATTCCTAGAAAAACGCCAGCGCGCAAGGTTATATGCATGTCGCACTTTACAAGTAAAAACTTTAAAGCGTAGCTCGCGTGCATGCCTGTCTGCGCAGCAAATTTGGTTGTTCTAGCTTGAGTGATTTTCAACAATGAGTAATTTTCAATAACCGACATAAACGCCCCTGGCGGTGACCTGGGAACTAAGGTTGCCTTGTCCTCAAATAGGCGACCCCCTCGCAGTCCGGGGGGAGACCATGTACCAAATTTGGGACGTTTGTCGCTCGTTTGGCCTGTGAGCCAACAAAAGTGAAGTGCGACGATAATTCCTCTCATTGCAAATTTCAGCTATGATGACATTTTGTGACCTGAGAGGTCCCCGATTTTCCTAGACGAAAAATTCATGCATTTCCAATAGATATCACAATGGCCAATACGCAGGTTGGAAATTGCATTGCTAAGAGAACTTCGATATATTTTGACATGGCCGCTTTGAGGTCATTACCGTAACCCGGAAGGTTATCCTTTGACTTGAAAGCAAAAAGTCTGACATCCTTTAGTTGCTCTCGTGACGAGCAAAACGCTGGTATTTACTGCGTTGCACCATCTCTCTTGGTCCAAAAGTAAGTAAGGGGTTTGTTTCAGCACCCCGCCGGGCGAGGGTTTAATCACGTGAACTGTGTAGGTCATTTTGAGCCATCCGATGTCAACGGAGGTCAGATAAACGTATCCACACAAGAAGACAGAATGTTGCGTCTTCATATATCGACATTGGATGACTTTTGCTGAGCTAACCTGACAGTGACTCTGCGCCTCTCTGTGTATCCAGTCCTGAATATAGCCGTGCAAAAGACGAACAAAATTTCAACGCACTTATTTGATTATTGGAAAAGAATGATTGGCAAAGAACGTGAGTGATGGGCATGTTCCCAGCCAGCCCATGTCACACGACATTTCTGGAAAATGACTTGAAAGTGCAGTACTAGAATGGGCAAGACGATTCTGCACAGGACTGTACAAGATTTGCATGCTCCAACCACCAGGTCCATGTGGCGAGGACGGGGCGCTGTGAGCGTCTCGAGACGTGCCGTCGGCCTACCTTCCACGTCAAGGCCGTGAACACCTGGCGGCAGGTGCAGCAGAACATCCCAGCCTCGTTCGTCGGGCTTGTCTTCAGCCAGGTCGAGCCGTTCGAATCGCGTGGCGCCGGCATCTTCACCTTCTTGACCTCCGTCACCACCTTCGGGCTCTGCCGGAGGTCAGGCGGAGGCGTCAAGGCGGTGTCACGGCGGCGCCACGGCGGAGCCACAGCGGCGTCAGAACGTCGCCGCGTCACAACCCAGGGCTTCCATCACAGGGCCGAGAGCGACTCTGCGGCAGTTGACGGTAACGTTGCACGGGTGACATGACGTCACAGGATCTGGCTTAGTCAGTTCTTTCCACCAGGGCCGACATACAGATGCGCAGGCCGTCGACACCGCGGGCTGCTACCCGCTGTCCCGATGAAATATGATACGGAATGTTGTACGTCGGAACAGAAAAAGAGAAAAATCGAAAGCAAAATACCTAACACAAAATATCGGGCATTATAAATCTCGACGGAGATAAACAGCAAAGGGTAAAGATATCCATGTACAAAATATCAGACATGGAAACACATCGAATTCGGCATATTTATCGAAATGAAAATACATCGCGAGGGAAAAAAACTCGACAGCAAAAGAACGAACGAAAACTATCGGACAGCAAAGTATATCGACTCGGATCCGCCATGAAGTGGCAAAAAATCAAACAAAAAAACTATCGCCATTTGAACGGAAGGTTGGATAAAGAACGGGGTTGAAAAGCCTACGATAATTATTCTATCTGTATGACTATTGCATATGTACTGTACTGTACTGACTTGAATCAAACAATAATCCAGGCGGTGGGAAGATTCGAAATAAACCGAACGAACGAACGAACGAAAGAACGATAACAAAAATGGAGTGAAAAAACACTGGTAGTTAAGTGAAGACTTCGATCTGTGAAGACCATGGACGGCGTTCAAGTCCCAATTGGCCAGAGTTTTTTCCGTCCATCCCGCCCTGTGTTCCGCTGTGGTCGAGCTCCGGCCGTTGCTGGTAGCTGATGCGGTGATGAGTGCGAACCGTAGCCAAGGGTGACGTTATACATAAATACCTGAGACAATCGGACTTTATTCTGGGCCATTGCCACGCTTTGCTGATGAATGGGAGAGTCCTGTCAATATCAGTCAAAGTTCACCCCAAAAGACCATTATGGAAAGAGAAACGGGAAAGCTCATACACCCGAGTCAAAAAAGAACCATAGTGTTGCGTACAGTTTCAGTATGTGAAACTCCACGTCGTCATTTACAGGGGAGCAACCGGCAGTTTCTGTCGCACTTCTGGTCAGCAACCTCCTGAAAGGTAGTGGACTCCCGAATATTCATGTCAAAAGAACTTGAAGTAAACACAGTAGACAACTGTCAGGATATCCCTTCTAAGTCCTCCAACATATTTGTCAACGTGTCCCCAGCGATTTTCGGCAGGAGCCCTGTCCTGCCGTCACCTGATAGTATTTGCCTTGGAGCATTTCATCCCGATAGGTACGATGTTGGTCATGGATCCTTTCACAGCATTTCGCAATTCTATGTGCTACCCGTTTGGTACCAAACCCGACTGCATAAGACGCCCAATAACGTCTCTGTGGTCAACAGGTGTCGCCAAAAGACGCGATAGGACAACCTGGTGAACTGCAGGATAGATATGATAAGTTGCCTATCGCCCGCTTGCGTCGTCAGCTAGTGACAGTGAACAACGACCATGGAGAGTGCAGCATGCACATGACATCGTTTGATGATATGAATCAGAGGAAGGCCTAGAGCAGGAGGATCTAGATCTATATCTAGGGCCTCTTTCTATCTGGAGGAGCTCTTTCCCGAAAATTTGCTTGAAACAGAAGTAGGTTACTGTCATATTTCAAGATATCAATCATGCCTTTAAACAGACTGGACTTGCATCATGGACTGTTTTGCGGAATCTTGTTTTTCAGCAAGTGTGGCAGGCGGCTGCTATATTTTCGTTTTTTCACCGACTGTCCAATTTAACGTAATTCCCGGCAGAGTGGTACAAACAGCAGCTTAGTATAATGCAATGCCATGCAAATCATATCGAAGTGCCATCATGTGATTCATCATCTTTCATGCCGACGTGACATGGTTGTATATCTTGTAAGGGACCGTGATCTATGTAAATCCAAATAACCCGTGCATTATTTGGTGAACATTATCAAGAAACAAAGCACGCTAGCGGCACCGCCCAAAAAGACGAAAACATGCATCCGGAGGTCAGGCGGAGGCGTCACGGCGGCGTCACGGCGGCGTCTCTGCGTCGCAGCGTCACAGCCCAGGGCCTCCATCACAGGGCCGAGAGCGACGCTACGGCAGTTGACGGTAACGTTGCAGGGGTGACATGACGTCACAGGATCTGGCGTACGTCAATAACCTGACATGATCTCGACCTGAAATCTTCACTCGAAACGTCAAATGAATAGAACTTATCGTGTTCCACGTGCACCCTTTTCCCGTTTCGATCGAAAGCCGTACGGAATGACCTGCACATGCCAAGGTTGTCCAAATTTGACATCTTAGACCTCATTTGGCCCTGGAGATATTGACCTTGGGTCATGGAAATTGCACGTAATAAAACTATTTGTAGCCTTACACTGCCCATAAAACTCCGTGCCTTTAGCTCGTTTTGTTTCCAAGATCAGTGGGAAAGGCGGAGGTGCACAAAATGCCCGCTTCGATTGCGCGTTAACATGAGAACCCCTTCCACTGTGTGTGTTAATCACTTGTTTGGCCTTTTCTTCTAGAGTACTTCACTTACATAAGGTAATGTATCGAATGAGTGTCTGTGGCACAAAACGTTTTCGTTTGTCACCGACCATAAGTTAGGGATGCTGCGCGTTATTCAGACGTTCACACAGATGTCGCAGACCTAGGTGGGGCGTCTGGCAGATCTGTCGAGTGGAAGGCGAAGCAGCGAGCAAGAGGAGCAATGCACATAGCGAGCGCTTTACACCCAGAGCCACAATCGACGGATATGTCTGCGCATGCGCCTTCCCTGCTGTAGGCGCCGCCTTCTTGATTAGTCGTTTGTCTGCGCTCAGAATTCTCCCTTCGCCACTCTTGCCGCGAAAAGGCATGTGAACTCGTGGGGCTTATGTTGGTCTGGAGCGGCGAATTTTATCCTAATTTACCACAACGGTCAGCGTATGCACTTGGTCTTTCGCAAGAAAAGTCCACACCACTACGGCCACGCCATCAATGTGAAGCGCGTGGTGTCGGCGTACGTCGGAACAGCAAAAGAAAAAAAATCTAAAGCCAAATACCTAACACAAAATATGGGGCATGATAAATCTCGACGGAGATAAACAGCGAAAGGTAAAGATATCGATGTACAAAATATCAGACATGGAAACACATCGAATTCGGGATATTTATCGAAATGGAAATACATCGCCAGGGGAAAACCTCGAACGGAAAAATAACGAACGAAAAGTATCGGACAGCAAAGTATATAGACTCGGATCCACATAGAAGTGGCAAAATGTCAAACGAAAACACTGTCACCATGTGAACGGACGGTGGGGTACAGGGACGGCTTTTTAAAAACCGACGATAACGAAATATGGAGTGGAAAAAAACACTGGAAGCTAAGTCAAGGCTTCCATCTGTCAGTACCATGCACGACGTTCAAGTCCCAGTTGGCCAGAGTTTTTTTCCGTCCATCCTGTCCAGTGTTCCGCTGAGGTCGAGCTCTGGCCCTTGCTGGTAGCTGATGCGGTGATAAGTGCGAACGGTGGCCAGAAGGCGACGTTATACATACATATTATATCTGAGACGATGGGATTTTAATCTAGCCTACTGCCACACGTTGCTGATGGATGGGAGAATCCTGCCAGTATTAGTCAAAATTCACCCCAAAAGACCATATGGAAAGAGAAAGGGGAAAGTTCAGACGGTGTCAAGAACGAACCATAGTGTTCAGTATGTGAAACTCCACTTCGTCATTTCCAGGGCCGCAACCGGGGGTTTCTGTCGCACTTCTGGCCAGCAACCTCCCGTCGTGGGCTCTCAAATATCCATGTCAAAAGAACTTGAAGTAAACACAGTTGACAACTGTAGGGATATCCCTTCTAAATCTTCGAACATGTCTGTCAACGTGCCACCAGCGATTTTCGGCAGGAGTCCTGTCCTGCCGTCACCTGATAGTATTTGCCTTGGAGCATTTCATCCCGATAAGTACGATGTTGGTCATGGATCGTTTCACCGCATTTCGCAGTTCTATGTCCAACCCGTTTGGTACCAAACCCGACTGCATAAGACGCCCAATAATGCCCCTGTGGTCAACAGGTGCCGCCGAAAGACGCGATAGGACAACCTGGTGAAATTCAGGATAGACTGATAAGTTGCCTATCGCCCGCTTGCGTCCGAAGCTCTTGACAGTGGGCAACGACCATGAAAGTGCAGCATGCACGTGATATCGTTTGATGATATGACTCAGGGGAAGGCCTAGAGCAGAAAGATCTAAACCTACATCTAGGGTCTCTTTCTAGCTTAAGGAGCTCTTTCTCGAAAATTTGCCTGGAACGCAGGTAGGTCACTGTCATATTTCAAGATACTAATCATGCCTTTAAGCAGACTTGACTTGCATCAGGTCACTGACTCCATTGCGAAGTCTTGTTCTTCAGCAATTATAGCAGGCGGCTGCTATATTTTCGTTTTTCCACCGACTATCCTATTTAACGTAATTCCCAGCAGAGTGGTACAAACAGCAGCTTAGTACAATGCAATGCAATGCAAATCATGTCGAAGTGCCGTCATATGACCCATCATCTTGCATGCTGGCATGACATGGTTGTATATCTTGAAAGGGACCGTGATCTATGTAAATCCAGATAACTCGTGTATTATTTCGTTATTATTGAATATTATCAAGAAACGAAGCATGCTAGCGGCACCGTCCAAAAAAGCGAAAACATGCATGCAGGGATTCACTTATGACGCCATATCTCAATGATCTGACATGGAAATGATTCTGATGTTAGAATGTGTAAGGCTTATTGATGGATAGGTAATGAAGGTTTGGTTGGGCTGGCTCCTGCTCTTCAGAAGTTATTCACTAAAAATTGAGAGGCGCCCTATTTGACACCCTCTAAAA
Organism: Capitulum mitella; assembly: GCA_030062745.1. Taxonomy (NCBI): domain Eukaryota; kingdom Metazoa; phylum Arthropoda; class Thecostraca; order Pollicipedomorpha; family Pollicipedidae; genus Capitulum; species Capitulum mitella. The sequence goes on along the minus strand of CP099851.1, from coordinate 3,536,764 downwards.
CGTGCCTGGTTAAGAACCATTAAGAAACGTCTCCAATGCATGTGTAAACGAAGCCACGACCAATCTTTATTCAGGCTCCGGGGGATGAAGACGTCTGATTGGCGTAGCGAGAGGGTGCCCATTCATAGCCAACGCGAATGGTGCGTAACGCAGTAGAATTAGTCCCAGAGAGAGAGAGAGAGGGGGGGAGGGAGAGAGAGGAGGGGGGAGAGAGAGAGGGGGGGAGAGGGGAGAGAGAGAGCTCTGCAGTACCCTGTCCGTCCGACTCACCGTATCACCGTGCGTCGCAATGCCAGTCGGAATCACGGGGGGATTTCCGTCTTGGCTCGCCTGGCTTGACCTGCCACGGAGCATTTCAGCAGCATCCGGCGTGGACGAGCGTCACCGCGCGCAGACTCGGCTCCGCCCTGCGATCAGGTCAGCCCTGGCTCGTCAGCCGCGGCGAGAGGCGGGCGGTGAGCGTCGAGGGACGACCCGGACCTGCCTCCCGGTCCCGCGGCGGGCGCACTGTGGCGGCGCAAGCCTTCCCGTTATCGTCCACCGACTGACCGCGGCCTCAGGTGGCTTAGCTGATAGACGGCGGCGGGACAGATTGCAGACGCCCTGATGGACGGAGATATTTTTGCGTTTATCTGGCCATGCCAAGCAGAGTTTATGCTTCATTGCACACACTGCCTAAGGCCTCAGAACGTGCTACTCTTCTATTTTGTCATCACAGAAAGTTGTCAGTTTTTCGAGTACAAATTTAATCTTTGACCCTATTCCCGGCAGGGGGGCTGAATCCGCCCCCACTCGGGTTTTTCCTTGCCAATTCTAGGCTTTTTAACGCAGCTTCAGGAAACTTGGTCACTTTTCCTAGCCATTCCTTCTACGTGCTGTGACAAAATTTCAAAATTTTATTTTGCTCAGAGGCGGAGCCAGGTAACGTTTTTGAGAGGCACCTCATGCCATTTTTGGCCATCTTGAGGGTAAAAGGAAAATGTGTGCCAAAAACAGAGTTTTAAAGATACAACTTACTACTTTATATGAATGTATAGCTAAATAGTTTGGCAATGTGCAGATGCAATTTTGTGTATCTGAGGTCATTTCACAAGGTCAAGTCAAGGTCAAAAGTCAAATTTTTTTTCAAAATAATTTTGGCATCTTTTTTTCAGATGCCAAACCCGGAATATATATGACGTCGAAGGGTACTGTCTACTGGTGTACCAAGTTTCAGCTTGATATCAGGTCAGGTCACGGAGCTATGACCTAAAATGTTCGTGCGCGTACCCTATATCGCAATAGCCATAAAACGAAATTTTTTAAATAGAGTGAATTCAAATGTTTGAAAACGTTTACAGATAATATTGAATGCACAAGAGATCATTCCAAGTGACCCCAAGGTCACTGGAGGTCATTTAGGGTCAAAGGTCACGAGTTGATGTGAGAAACGTGTGACGATGACAGTTCCCCTTTTTTCATGTCCCTGGCACCGCCTATGTTAACATTATACAAACATTGTAATGCGATTTGTACTTCTTTAGTAAAACATGACTAGCAGAAGCCAAAAAGGGTGTTTGTTTCTTTTGTTGATTCAGTTGTTAGAAAAATAATCCTCCTATTTTTAAATCCATGTGAACGCCCATGAATTTTCTCAAAATTTCAGATTTGCGGACCCATGGTAAAAGCCCTATCCATAATCTCTCGATTCATGCCAGTTTCATCGAAATCGGTCGATAAACAATGGAGTCATAAGAAGTCCAAAAGTACCCGCCATTTTGACATTTCTGCCCCCCGTATCCACAAATTTCAAGATTTTGGACATTTCTTTTGATAAAAATGTAGTTCACGTCACGGCAAATTGATTACCGTTTGTTGCGACGAAATCGGACGAGTAGTTCTCGAGATCTCAGGGGGGCCTAATCCGCCCCCCTGCGGGGAATCGACCATACCGTCTAGCCGTCCGGGAATAGGGTTAAATCAGTAAAATTTGGTCATCCGGGCTCACGTGTTCTCAGAGACACGTGTCTTTGTTTGACTTTTTCTGACTATTATTAACGGTTTAGCTGGTGCGGTGTCGTCTCGGCAGAGGTCACGGCTGCTAAACTGTGGCTCCAGGACTGTTTCCGTGGTCCACTCGTGATCAGTGACCTTGTTCTCCGTCCACGAGGTGCTGGGCGGTCACCTCCTAAACACGGTCCACGGAGTCAGGAAGCTGCCAGGTCTCCTCAGCACGCGAAGCCGCCGCGTCTTTCCGCCAGAACCTCGCCGTCTCGACCGCATCGCCGGGAGACCGGCGCCGCCTAGGCTGCCTGGCTGCAGCTGCCAGCTTCACGACTAGCCGTCTGCTGATGTTCGCTCCTCTGTCGCGCCGTCTCATCGTGGAACCGCCTGCCAGCAGCCAGCATGGCTTCCACCACGAGCCGATGTTCTTTACCTGACCTTCGTGCCTAGCAATACAAGTTGTGGTGCGTGGCGACGTATCTGTGTGTAACTAAATTACGTAGGTTGTCTCTATATTGAAGGCAACTGTTTGTGTCTTACCGAATGCGACTCTTTTTCTGCTATTGTTTACTGATTATGAAACTATCTGAAAACGTCGGAATGTCTGCACCTTTTCAGATTTACTTATCATTGGCGCTTGAATAAAAAACGGCCAAACCGTGTATTCAGTCACTTGTATCTTCTCTTAGTCAATGCCGGGTCAACGAAAGGCCTGAAGTCATTACTATCTTGAACGATGCGGCTAGTGTAAACGGCTAAGGTATATCATCACAGAATAATGTTCTGATCATCGAGTGTCATACAAATAGCTGCGAATATTGAAAACCGCCCCAAAAGTTATTTGGTGACCTGTCAAACTGTACCTTCGGGTCAAATGACGTCAGTTAATTTGACTTGACATCAGGAAGATCAGTGACATTTCGAACTTTTGCATGTCGTCAAGTATAAGCGGGAACAGACATGCATACAAAGCTGATCCCCATATGTCCTCGAACTCCGGGCAAAGAAGCCAAAACGTGGCCAAGACCTGCAAAACTGACGTGCAAAGTCTCGAATATGACGTCATAACTCGGTGTCCTGGCCTAAACCGATAACAATTTGTGTCTGAAAATAAGTGGAAAGAACATAAAGTCAGCTATCTCAGGTTTCAGGTTCTTGACACGGACCGTTCGCCGTCAGTGTCGAACCTCATGGGACGATGGCGACCACCGCCTCGTGCGGCGAGGGCTGTCATCCATGACTGGTGATAATGTGAGCTGAAGCCAACTGAACGGCTGCACCGTCTGGCATTTGATGTCTGACTCAGAGTAGTCTCAGGAAGAACAGCTTCTCGCTCAGAGGGGCCGCTGGAAGAACGACGTCTCGCTCAGGGGGGTCGTCGGAAGAAAGGTTGGAAAACCCCTCCCTGGAAATGAACCGATCCGGGAAGGCGACTGGCGCCGTCAGATACCAACCGTCACTCCCATGACGAGGCCTTCGCCGGCAATTTAACAGAGGCCTCGTGGTTGCAGCCACCCCCTCGTCCGGTCAGGGTTATCCCTGCACCCCTGGGTGTCCGAATCTCCCTCTGCTTACCGGGGAGCGGGTCCCCAGCACCCCGCTCCACCCCAGTGAACTCAAGTACTATGCAGGCTATGGAGATCGGGGTGGCACCAATCGAAACCTCGTCACACCGTATTAACCCGTGCAAGAGCGTCGGTCAGTTTCGATCATGCGCGACTGGGGGGGGGGGGGGCACTTGGCTGCCCCTCTTTTACTCCTGAACGGTTGGTCCCTCGAGAAAAATAAGCATACTGTCGGAAAGCTTGTGACCAGTGGAGCTCGAAACTGGTCTCATTTTTAGATTTAGATAATATGTAAGCAATTTACGCTCTATATATGTTTTCTCATAGCCGACTGCATGAGATCGAGAAATGGCCTTAATCTCAAGGGCTGTGACTCATAACGCATAGGTAAAGGCACCAGCGCATAAGGAAAGATCCGCAAATGTCGATACACATCTAATTTGTCAGATTTGTTCATTCTATACGCCGAAACGTTGAGCTAAAGACACGATAATTCTCGCGCCGGCTGTCAGCGTGCGCCGCAGCCGTAGGCAGCAACAAATTGACGGGAACTAATTTTAGCGTTCCTTTATTTTTGCGAAAAAAGCCTACCCATGTAAACTGTATTGATCTTAGTGGTTCCTGTGATGGTTTTCAATGCTTAACCCTATTCCCGGAGGGCTAGACGGTATGGTCGATTCCGGGCAGGGGGCGGATTGGCCCCCCCCCCCCCGAGATCTCGAGAACTACTTGTCTGATTTCATCGCAACAAACGGCAATCGATTTGCCGCAACGTGAACTACATTGTTATAAAAAGAAATTTTCAAAAGTTTGAAATTTGTGGATACAAGGGGCAAAAATGTCAAAATGGCGGGTACTTTTGGAGTTCTTATAACTCCATTGTTTATCGACCGATTTCGATGAAACTGGCATCAATCGAGAGATTATGGATAGGGCTTTTATCATGGGTACACAAATCTGAAATTTGGAGAAAATTCATGGGCGTTCACAGGGATTCAAAAATAGGAGGATTAGTTTTCTAACAACGGAATGAACAAAAGAGGCAAACACCCTTTTTTGGCTTCTGCTAGTCATGTTATATTAAAGAAGTGCAAATCGCATGACGATGTTTGTATAATGTTAACATAGGAGGTGCCAGGGACATGAAAAAGGGGAACTGTCATGGTCACACGTTTCTCAGATCAACTTGTGGCCTTTCACCTTAAATGACCTCCAGTGACCTTGGGGTCTTTTGGAATGATTTCGTGTGCATTTAATATTATCTGTAAACGTTTTCAATTATTTGAATTCACTCTATTTCAAAAATTGCATTTTATGGCTATTGCGATATAGGGTACGCGCACAAACATTTTAGGTCATAACTCCGTGACCCGACCTGTTATCAAGCTGAAACTTAGTACACAAGTAGAAGGCACCCTTCTACGTCATATATATTCCGGGTTTGGCAGTTTAAAAAACGGCGCCGAAATTATTGCGAAAAAACAAATTTTGATTTTTGACCTGCACATGACCTTTTAAAATGACCTCAGATAAACAAAATTACATCTGCACATTGCCCATCTGTTTAGCTATACATCCATATAAAGTTTTAAGTTCTATCTTTAAAACTCTGTTTTTGGCAGACATTTTCCTTTTACCCTCAAGATGGCCAAAAATGGCATGAGGTGCCTCCCAAAAACGTTACCTGGCTCCGTCCATGAGCAAAATAGGATTTTGAAATTTTGTCACGGCACGTAGAAAGAATAGCTAGGAAAGGTGACCAAGTTTCGTAAAGCTGCGTTAAAAAGCCTGGAATTGGCAAGCAAAAAACCCGAGGGGGATGGATTCAGCCCCCTGCCGGGAATAGGGTTAAATTTTGGAAAAATTGATAAGTTGCCAATCTACAAAGTTGGCGGAACTTTATTCGCGAGAGCCTGTTTATTTCTAATTTATGCCATTTTTCGGACTTTTTGAGGCTCCTGGTATTACTTACGTCTGTACAAGCTAGTTCTGCCATTTTCTTACCCATTCTGAGTAATTCATCGCTAATTTTGACCGTGGTACATTTTGACTTACAACAGTTATTCTTGACCTGACCTCAGGTCAATGGCTAGAAGTCATTGATACTTTGCACAATAACGGTAACTAGATGTCTGCTTAACTCCACACTAAAAATGTTTTGAAATATCCCATCAATTTTCGAAAAAACGACATGTCTTAAAAATGGGCTTGACGTTAGATCAATGACCCAGAATATTCCGAAAAATTTCAGATAGCAGGTTAGTTGCACCTTTCACGATCACTAATCCCTGAAAGTATTGTTGAGATATCTTGTTTTCCGAAAAAGTAACCGGGCGCTAAGCTTCTTTGGACACAGGTCCGTTTGATCTGACTTAGGTCAAGCACCTGACCAGACCTGAGGTCAAAATTTTGGCACGAGATGTAAAAATGATGCATTAAAAGGTACACAAAGTTTTGTGACTCTGTGTTTGTTCCTTCTCTCGCAATCCCAGAAAAACCTTGGGGGGGCGGGCGATCAAATGCCTCCCCACAGTCGGGGGCGGATTAACCATGAAAGCACATTTATTGGCTTTTGGTTAGCATTTTAGGGTGAGGTCAAGCAATGTATATCATGACGTCTCACAACTGTGCCCGATCAAAGCAAATATGACGGGAGTATAAACTAAGATTGTGTACAGAGAAGTCCAAAAAGAGCGAGAAACGATTTTTTCAATCTGAGAAAGCCATAAAATCAATTTGCTACCCTTCAGGTCACGTCAGGTTACATCAAAAAATATCTGAATGCAGTGCCGATCTATGTCGAAACTGACATTTAAATAAAGGTACTTCAAGAATACCTTTCTGAATCACTGTTGCGCATGTTTGGTCAGATATAGTAACATTTGTCAAAAAGATTAACATAGGTCATCTAAGGTGATACCAGGTCATCTAAGATCAAATTTTATAACACTCGTAGTTCCTGATGGTGTAAAGGTACATATGTGAAACAAACACCATTTTGTTGCCATATTCATGCTACCGTGGTCTTGAATCACATGAAAATTGGACCGGTCAAGTCAGGTTACGCCAAGTACGATAAGAAGGGCGATAATAAACAATAAAAAGGCAGTCAAAATTTGTTTGTTTAGTTCGGAAAGTCACGATGCTACAGAGCACGAGGTATCAAAACACATCTGTGGTCATAAAACATGCTGGTATCATTAAAACACGCGTTCTTTCGGTCAGTGCAGTCACGCAAGATCATTTTAGGCCAAATGAAAAATGGTTTGTGTCTCAGAAGCAAACAAAAGGAAACATGAGAAACCATAACTATACGTTGTGTTGAAACGTTTCACAAAATTCTACGGTGTCTCAAATGATGTCGCCTTTCAAATAATTTCAGCTCATGTCTGGTCACATAAGGTCACGCCATTTGAAAACCTTCACGAGCAAAAACTGAAAAGCGCACTCATCAGGCCACAGCGGAAGTGAATAATAAGTGCATACCATACCGCTATTTTTGACGAATGTTCGATTTTTTTGACAGCTGAAATAAGCTGAAGTCACCGACATCTCTCAAACGGTACGTTGCATCATTCAAAAATCGTATCAGACAACTTGCAGACCTTTTCGTATCCATAACATTCTCCCGCGAAAAACCTTGACAGGGTGACTTTTGGCAGAAAGACCATGCACAGCATTTCGGTACGGCTGACCTGAGGACAGGTCAAAAAAGTTATTTATTTCTTAGAAAGGCCAAGAATGTGCAATGTGTAAAGAATAATTTGGGAATTCGAATAGCGTAATTCGTTTGCCAACATCCTTTTGACAATTACGGTGAAACGCTTAAATGTTTTTTGATATGCGTTTCATGAAGGTTAACCCTATTCCCGGCAGGGGGGGCGGAATCCGCCCCCCCCTCGGGTTTTTTGCTTGCCAATTCCAGGCTTTTTAACGCAGCTTCACGAAACTTGGTCACTTTTCCTAGCTATTCCTTCTACGCGCCATGACAACATTTCGAAATTCTATTTTGCTCAGGGGCGGAGCCAGGTAACGTTTTTGGGAGGCACCTCAGGCCATTTTTGGCCATGTTGAGGGTAAAAGGAAAATGTCTGCCAAAAACAGAGTTTTTAAAATACAACTTAAGACTTTATATGAATGTATAGCTAAATAGCTGGGCAATGTGCATATGTAATTTTGTTTATCTGAGGTCACTTTACAAGGTCAGGTCAAGGTCAAAAGTCAAAATTTGTTTTTTCGTAATAATTTCGGCGCAGTTTTTTCAAATGCCAAACCCGGAATATATATGACGTAGAAAGATGCCCTCTACTTGTGTACCAAGTTTCAGCTTGATATCAGGTCAGGTCACGGAGCTATGACCTAAAATGTCAGTGCGCGTACCCTATATCGCAAAAGCCAAAAAATGAATTTTTTGGAATTTAATTTAATTTAATTTAGTGAATTTAATCGATTAAAAACGTTTACAAATAATATTGAATGCACACGACACCATTCCAGGTGACCCCAAGGTCACTGGAGGTCATTTAAGGTCAAAGGGCACAAGTTGATATGAAGAACGTGTGACCATGACAGTTCCCCCTTTTTTATGTCCCTGGCACCGCCTATACTAACATTATACAAACAATGTAATGCGATTTGTACTTCTTTAGCATAACATGATTAGCAGAAGCCAAAAAAGTGTTTTGGCCTCTTTTGCTCATTCCGTTATTAGAAAACTAATCTCCCTATTTTTGAAACCCTGTGAACGCCCATGAATTTTCTCAAAATTTCAAATTTGCATACCCATGGTAAAAGCCCTATCCATAATCTCTCGATTGATGCCAGTTTCATCGAAATCGGTCCATAAACAACGGAGTTATAAGAAGTCAAAAAGTACCCCCCATTTTGACATTTTTGCCCCCTTGTATCCACAAATTTCAAAATTTTGAGAATTTCTTTTGATAAAAATGTAGTTCACGTCACGGCAAATCGATTGCCGTTTGTTGCGATGAAATCGGACAAGTAGTTCTCGAGATCTCAGGGGGGGCCGAATCCGCCCCCCCCTGCCGGGAATCGGCCATACCGTCTAGCCCTCCGGGAATAGGGTTAAATGGGTCGGTGACCTGATATGGTGCAATTTTGAAATTTCGTCACAAAATCCAAAAATGACGTAGCAAGAGCGACTGAGTTTCCCACGTTTTTAGCTTCCCTCGTTTTTGCGCTATGTCTAGAAGAACTGAGGAGAGTTTCTCGAGAACCTAGCCCCGTAAGCGAAGATTTATGAATCGAGCTATGGGAATGAAAGATGAAAAAAATGTGCCTAATTTTTCTTTCTTTATCACGTAAGCAGGCAGTCCTAGTCTGCTGCGACTACGTCGCAGTTTCGAGAACTTTTGCAAGCTGATCGCTGACAGGCCACTGAGCAATACGACATGTAGAAGTGGTAGACGGGAGAGCCCGCACAATCCAACGCTTCCTGGGATGAATATCCCGAAAGCAATCTCGCAAAATGGTACCAGGTGATGAACATGTCCCACTGAAAAGGAAGATAGGAGATGAACGAACATCAGTGAAGATGTCTCCTCAGTAAAGAGGATCCCTGTACCACAACGTGAAGATCAGCACAGCCACAGCACAGCCACAGGCCTGTGCTGCGAGTAATTACAAGAGCAACCTCCAATACGGGCCATTGATACTAAAGGCAAAAACAATTCTCAGGCACCGCTGACGTCAGGCATGCCTCAGGCTACTGGAAACCGGACAAAAAGGGGTACGATGTTCGTCGCCAAGAAGGACTGACCTCTATTGTACACAGCTCAGGATGTGCGCTTTGAGAACCAGAAAAAAGACGATAACCATTTTATTTGCGTTATATTCATTTGTCATCCAATCATACCTTGTTGAATGAGAGAGTTTGATTTTCCTTGCGGTGTCACAAGCCAGGACGTCTACACAAAGAGAACAGAGAGGTAATTCTGACCTTAAGAACAACTCCAATTTTGCAAAGCAAATTCTTTTTTGGGTAGCAGGTTCCACCGACTGAACAAACACGTCTTTCGGACGTCGAATGAACTCCATGAACGGAATCAAGGAATCAAAAATGTTTTTACCTCGTTTGTATGACTAATACACGACGAATCTCATCTTATTTATGGTGTCATGCTTCCGACGATGAAGGAAGCTGTTGGCCCGATTACAATGTGCAATAAAGGCTTCGTAGCAAGCAAGCTGGCGCAGTTGAAATGCCCACAGTCACAAGTGCATACAGCCCAGCATCCGCTCCCTGGACCCGTCCAATCGAGAGTTTGTGAGATATTTCAAGGACCAACTGCATAAAGATGACTGGCAAGCCGGAATCGCTAATAAGCCGAAGCGGGTGATCAGACAGCTACAGCAGTTCAACCGTATGAGGTTGACTGGAACCTGATGAAGGGACTTAATCCGTGCCCAACTGGGTCCCAAAGTGCTCTTCGCTCGGCCGGGGGAGGGGGGGGCGGATATTCCCCTCAGAATGTGAGGTTTTGTGCATCACACTGAAATACCAGAGAAGAATTTCATCAAGCCGAGTCGATTTTTCAGTTCAATCAAGCGCATTTTTTTTTTTAACTTGGGACATTACTGAGATAACCAGAGGTGATGATAGACCAGTCTGAGCTGGGGTCGAAATGAGAATGAAAAGGATATATCGCCGTGAGTTTCATTTCAGAGGACTACCTAGATGATTACTAATATGTCGAACACATTCATACCACAAATTACCCAGTTTGCTCATCAAATCAGATCACGCTATGACCAAATTGCGTGCATGTTTGTGACACTATTATGATGCTTCGCGCCTCAACTTGCTCCGTGGTTTGGTAACAGGCTGGATTGTAGATGATGTCTGTAGCATTTTAAAGCACTCGGTAAGCTTTTGTCATTATCCCGAAGGTCAAATTGGGTCATTTGAGGTCATCAGAGGTCGCTGACCTCTCATGACCTGCATGGGCCATATTTTGACGTAGAATGTAGAACAGACTTATTTTTATGTTGACTTTGATTTCATCGCCTATTTCTACCCTGCAAAACAAATTATCATTTCCAGGCCCACAGTTCTGGTTTTAGGAAAATTTTGTTTAGCAGGAAACAGACGCCCATGCCGTGGTCATGCTTCATTGGCCATATGTCTGACATATCTGAGTATGGCAAACCCGTAACAATGTGCTGAACTTTAGGCCAGATCTCAAAAACTGTCCAAAAGTGACCCGGCCTTAGCTCATTGACTAGATTTGCCGCAAGATCAGAAATTTTTGCAACTTTCGTAGAAATCTGCCATACTCTAAACAGGCTCTGTAGGTAAAGACCTCGGTCAGTGACCTGGCCTCTCTGGAACCTAAAATTTACGCACAGGATGTAAAGTGCAAGAGAAAAGGTGCCGAAAATTTGGCGGCGCTGCTCGCCGCCGTGTTTTCGCTGCGCTCGGAAAACCTCAGGGGCGGCGAACTCCCGCCTTCCCCCCCGGCCGGGCAAGGATTAAGTTGGCTCATCGCGTGTCAGACGGCGGTCACAAACCACTTCTTGACATGTGAAAACGTCAACAAATGAAAGAGTTGTTCATCCGCCTGTTTTCCAGTGTTCTGTCTTGGACTGCATCGACAATACATAATTATCAAAAACGCTCCATTTGTCCCTTATAGGGCCAGAGTGTAGACCTATTGTGTTACCCCCCCCCCCCTGACTCCGGACTATGTTCTGTCCGTTCGCTGCAACTCATCGCCGCTGAGTCACTCAGCGGTTTTCAATGATGCTGCTGATGATGTTGTCCAGGGTGACGGAGCGAGTGGCCGTAACTATTGGCTGACGGCACATCGGACACTTGGCAGCAACCTTGCGCACTTCAACCAAACATCCGGCGCAGTAGGTGTGTCCACAGCCGAGGGTGGTGGCCCTGTCCAGCATGTCAAGGCAGAGGGGACACTCCAGCTCCTTGTCTAGCCCGCTTGTGGGCCGCCCGCCGTCGCCAACTGCTTTGCTCTTTTCGTCACCAGCTGAACCCTCTTGCTTATTCTTGCCGAAACCTGATGCTGGAGCTCCAGCAGTCTGAGAAGAGGGGGCACGATGACAATGGGATGGCGTGAGGACGTACTCTTTGAGTGCAGAAATAGCCGGCAGGACAAGAACCCTACTTGTCCCATGGGCTGCTATGCCCATGCATGTCTCCAACTGTCAGGTACACCGAGGGTACAGCAAAGATATTTAAATGCCGCAAATGTATGGCAAACGGTCAGACACACCAGAGGCGTTATAGACACACCACGGGCATAGCAAGCACGTTCAGGCATCCCAGAGGCATAGTAGGAAGTGATAGGCACACCTTTTAGACACACATTTAAGACGCACGTTGTGCAAAAAATAGGATGGTGCACGAAGCCTGCCGCTCTTAAATGTCCAGAAAATAAGGATAATGCAAATCCAGAGAGAGAGATCGTCAAATGGCAAAGGCTCAGCTCTAGTGTTGTTAGCTTGTCGTGGCGCCGAAAAGGCAACGCCTATGCACCGGGCGGTCTCTGATTGGCTGGAGACGGGTCACGCCACCGCGGCCTGACCCGCGGCCCGGGCTGGGACCAGGGGGTTTGGTAGGGAGCGGAGTAGGTGTACAGCCCTGGTGCAGTACAAAATAGAGTCAAATAGAGTTTGGGGTGTTACGAACCCATGACGTGAGACAACGTAAAACTTACGAAACTAGCTTGCCACCCATTCACACTCCCGCACAGGCGCAGGGGCCACCTTTAGGCACGCATGTTTTGCGAAAACCGTTGCCCACCGTCTTTCCGGCAGGCGGTTTTCTTATGATTTCAGTTCACACTTAGCCCCGAGCCCACCACCTCTTTAAGGAATCTTCGCGCAATTAGTTGCAGACGGGCAAGGTAAATAACGTTGGCAACACGGCCGCCGATAGATGGCAGGTTAATCTATTATCGATACCAATATGCATCACGAAATTCTGTACACCTGCCGTCAAAAGGCCAGGATGGCGAGCCCCTGCTTCTGGTGGAAGCGCACAGGCGTCTGTATAATGCGAAAGATACCAAATCGAAGTTTTCATATGACTTCGCCATATGTCGGCTTATAAAAGCGGTACTTGTCATTCATCCGTTTTCATTTGCATTCGATTCCCATTCACAGCCGTAGGTCGCCATCCGGAGCCTGAAAATATGCTTATTATCGAATGAACTAACCCTCTGACTCCATGCAACGAAAGGGGGCAGCAGGATGAGCACCGCCTGATCACTGCTGTACTGCTGAGCTCTTGGGAATGCGGCACAGTCTATGGGTTCAGGGCTTGGCATTTGACGAGGACAATTTTGACATCAGGCGTAATATTCTCTGCGGCCAGGAGTCTACAGGTAAGTACGCCGGTGGTGGTGGCCACCGCGCCGTGGGCCTTTGAAAATAACTACGGCAAAAAATACCTGTTTTGAATGCGTTTGGCCGATTCTGGACAGCGAAGAGCAAGGACCCTGAAAAAGAGATCGCCAGTCTCATCAGCAGGAGTTATGCTGACAGACTCCGTACCTTGTGACGGGCCAGCTGCTGCTGTTGCTCCTTGTGTCGCAGCAGCTCCAGAATGGCCTCGTCGCTCAGTCTGGTGGCCTTGTGCCGACTCAGCACGTCATTGTTGTGTGTGGTGTGCAGGTCGTGACCAAAGACGCACACCGAGCGGCTGCACTTGCCGGCGACAAATTTCCTGGCGTTGTACGGAACACCGTTATCGTTCTGCCCTGACGCAGGAGCTCACAAACACTGGGCAGCTATTTCATGGCATGTAACACAAACTGAATTTCGAACCATGTAAAACGGCACGTTGAAGGAGAATACGGTAGTGTTCAGAAGATTGCAGGAAGAACACTGGTGCACCGAATTCCTAATGATATCGGATATTTGGGCTGGGTTACTGCATTTTGAGCTACCTGACTATTAACCGCTTAGACTATACCTGACTATAAACCGCAATGTCGTTTAAAGAGATATTCCGTGGTACGGACTTGGCGAGGAATATACGATTTTATTTAAGTCCGATGGAAATCTATTCAAGAACCTGTAGCTGAAATATGACTGTTTAGGAAGTTAGCCATGGAACACAATATGCATCGCATAAAAGGCAGCATTAGAAATATCACGGCTCCTTTTGTGAGAAAAGTAGGCCAGACAGTAACATAGGCGCGGGAGCCATGTCGCTGGGGCTGCAAAAAATTGTTTAAATAAAATAAATCTTTTTGAAATTTAACATTGGCCCTACGGGCGTTGAGTGGAAAGAACTGGCCCAAAATGCTTCTCCCCCTCCCCAACTGAAGAGGAGTGCCCGCACCCTGGACAGTAAACATAAAAATTAAACTCTGACAGGCTTGGGCTTCTTGAAGAAGAAGTGCAAGTAAAAAATCTGCGGGGACTAGAGAAAGGTACGTCAGGAGACTTTAAGGCATTCTTTTACATCTTGTGTAGATTCATTTACCTCGGGGTTAACCCAAATCATTGGCCTACGAAGTGTCACACGGGTCGTATTCCGAAACGGTGTAAGGTAGCGTAATACTTATGGCATGTATCAGCTGACATAAAAATCGCACGTGGCCAAGACATGATCGTTGTGTCCCAATCATGGCCATGGTGATCCTAGCGTCAGCACTCCACCAAAGTAGAGGGAGTCGGAATTAATACTCGACACTAGTTCCTGTGGAGCAAGAAAATAAAGCTAAATCTTTGATTGCAGTTGGATACGATCGGATAAGCGTTTCGACCCATCGCATATATTTCTGCATTGGTGAGTTATTTCCCTACATCCCGATGCCAAATATAAGGGAGTTAGGGACAAAATTGTTACGCCATCTTCAGGCAAACCTGACGCGTGCCTATAAGCTTTGGTGCCCAAGACGGCCTCAACAGCTCTGTTTTTTTCTGAAACATCAAGGTTATCAGTCTGGGGTCAGAAAGCCCTGTCTTTCAGACCTTCGTCGTTAAGACTATGAGTCTTCTTTGCTGGTTTTGGAAACATGGACATCGGTGCTCATATGTCGCAGGCAGCAGCTTTGACAGGATTTTGTTTGTAATGGGAGGTCAAGACTAAATAAAAAGGATTAACCCTTTTCCCATAACACAAGGGCACATTCCTTTATGGGGGAGGGGTTTGTTCCCCTGCCTCTCTCCACCCCAAGATCTTGAGAACTAACAGCCCGATTTCATCGCACCTAACGACATTCAAATCGCCATGACGTCAACTACTTTTTTATAAACAGAAGTTTTGAGAATCTCGATGAAGGGCGTGCATGCAGGGGGAGGGAAAAAATCACAGACAGGGGAGTTTTTGACTTGTTATAACTTCACTTTATATGGGCCGACTTCGATGCAAATGGCATAAATCGAGATGAGGCTTTTCCCATTAACCCATTTGATTGGAATTTTGGAAACATTCATGGGCGTTGCAGGGCTAGAAAAACAGAAGAATATTTTCCTGAAAACTCAACTAACATAAAAATTACACATATCTTTTATCTTCCACCAGTCATATTATAGTTAAAAAGCGAAAATCATATCACACTGTAC